>CM076584.1:1530739002-1530979567 GCA_034641835.2 Pinus albicaulis | reverse complement strand
TAAGTGCGTCCACGCATGGAGTAATAATGGTTAACGAGTAATAATAGCATTCGCAGTGGAAAACATCGTGTCATTGTGAAAGGGCGACAATCTCGTCTGTCCTTTTGTTCCACTATCCGGAATACATAGCCTCTAAAGCAACAAGCAACAAATATGAGTAAATGGGAGAACGCTCTTTACGCCTATGCGACGTTTTCTTTTCCATCCTGCAAATAAGGAGGATTACTTTATCCTTTAGATATAATAAGTTGTTATTATATATATATATATATATATATATATATATATATATATATATATAAAAGAGGATTACTTTATCCTTTAGATATAATAAGTTGTTATTATATATCTAAAGGATAAAGTAATCCTCTTTTATATATATATATATATATATATATATATATATAAGTGATTATGTACATGTTTTTATGCTTTTTTCTGTTTTGAAACATATATTTAACAAAATAGTACAAGTTTTAAAAAGAGATTATTGTTTTCTATATCAAAATGTATTTCTTTTAATTGAAAAAAATATACAATATTCATCATCGTGAATCTTTCTGGTGAATTAGATAGTTTAAGGAAAAATAAGTATTAAATTCATTATTTATGTAAAGTAGTGATTTTGTTTTATAAAAAATCTTTTATGAGTTTTTAGTTTTGATAGACTAAATAATTAAAAATAAATAAATATACAACACACATCAATATGAAACAGTTGTGTCGATTAGTTAGTTTAAATTGAAATAAACTTTAATTTTTTTCATATGATAATCTTCAATCTTCAGATTTAATATCTTATGTAAAGCATTAGATTTTTCATATATAATTACTTTTTAAAGATTTTAGTATTGAGAAATTGAGTAAAAGTCCAGAGATTCCATTAAATGTGTGATATCGAAAGAAAATTGTGTTATCTAATTAAAATTGAATAAAAAAATTGTAATTCAAATATTTTGGAGGGACTTTTTTTCAACTTTTTCAGTAGAATGATAAAAGTTTTGGACTATAACCTGCAGCTGTGGGTGGTAAAAAAATTGTAATTAGAATATTTTGGTGGGACTTTTCTTTCAACTTTTTCATTAGAATGATAAAAGTCTTGGACTAGAGTCTTTAGCTGTGAGTGGATTCAAATTAATTGATCACATTGTTATAAGGCTTTGCAAACACCTCGCATATATGTCAAAGGGATTATTCATACCCTTGCTTTCTATAATACATCAATGTTGTTTTTGAGTTTGTCTTCCATCCCTTCATCAAGAAAGGACCATAAAAAATGGAATGGCCAAAGAATTCATTAAATTTCTTTTTAAGGAGACAAATCCCAAAGGTGTTAAGATTGTGCACTTCCTTTATAGGGGTATTGGGACTATGCATGGCATTTTCAAGGGAACCCATTTCTTTGCATGGTCTAAGGGCTTCAAGATAATACATGTCAAAAATGATTTCTCCTTAAAATAGAATGGCTAAAGCATTCATTAAATTTATTTTTAAGCCTACAAATCCCAAAGGTGGTGTCAAGACCGTGCACTTCCTTTATAGGCGTGTTGGGACCTTACATGCCATTTTCAAGGGTCCCCATGTCTTTGCATGGTCTCTATAATGGATTTAAGACAATACATGTCAAAAATTATTTCTCCACTAAAGAATATTGATGATGACATATTTCTTTAGTGTCCATGATGTTGTTCCAATATCCACAACATTGTATGTATTATAACCAATTTATATCCAGTTGTATTGTTAAAATTTATTGGTCAAAATGTTTAAAGTATTTTTCTTAGTGTTATGTGTTGTATTGTTGAAATGTGTTATGTGCTATATTGTTGAAATATAAAGTTCAAAAGCATTAAAATATTTGTTTAATGTTTTGTGAAAATTTAAAGAAAAAAAATTTCTAGTTCAATAAGGAAACTTTTAGATTTTTTTCAGAAAAAAAATAAAGCAAGATAAAATCAAAGTTATTGTTTTTAAATTATGTTTTTGAATGTAGAATTAGATTTATACCTTTGAGATCTTTCATAGAAAAATTGTCCTTAGTGACGTTGAGAAATAATTAAATGTTTTATCTTTAATAACATATTTTTAAATAAATCTTATCTCTAATTTAAATGGATTTTTTTCGAATAATAAGATTAGTTACATAATATAATATCTCAACAAATTCTAAAGGAATAAATTTATTTAGATTTTTAATAATATATTTTAAATAAAAAAAATTACAGTCTCACTCTCAAAATTAATTATATATAATACCAAAGAAGAGAAAAAAAAAACATTCATAACTACATCAATTAAACTGTGTTTTAAGGCTAAAAAGAGTAATAAAGTCTGGTTTAAAGCTAAAAAGAGTAATAAAGTCTGGTTTAAAGCTAAAAAGAGTAAAAAGCCCGAATAATTGACATTGATATTCAATTAATTAAAATACAACATTATCCATATGATAAAGGTTCATGAACATCCCGTGATCATAAAGATAACACAGTGTGGACAAAATCTGTAGGCATGAAAATCCCATGATCATAGAGATAACACCATGTGGACAAACTCTGTGTCATGAATATCCCACAATCATAAAGATAACACCCTCGGGACAAGCAGTATAACATAAGATAGACAAATAATATAATATACATACTATCGTTCGTTTTGGTTGAACACATTAGAAATTCAAAATTTTGGATCTGCGTATAAATTGTGAGTTTATTGGATGGCTCGCACTACAGTAAAGTTTTTACCATTGGATCACTGGAAATATCATAGAGAATTCAAGATGAATCATGGGAATTGTCCCCGGAATAAACAAAATGTTTGAAAAAATAATGAAACAATGTGTTGAATGATTTTCAAATGATTAACTAGGATTTTTAGGATGAGAATTACAGAGGTGTTGTGAATACTCTAACACCCCTAAAATTCACCTGGGTCCAGGCTATGATATCATGAAAGGTTTGAGGTTACATCAAAATCCTCATATGTTGGTAAACTTCCAAACCCGTAACTAGGATATTTAGTGTGGGAGAAATCCATAGATGTTGGTAAACTTCCAAACCTGTAACTAGGATCCCATTGTGGGAATTACCTATTGTGATTACTCCAACACCCAGCAATCAACACCCCCTTCAATAGTAGATGGGGGGGGGGGGGGGGGGGGGGGGGGGATAGAATCTGGGTCCATATACCATGTAGAGGTTTGTTGTTACACCAAAACCCATAGGTGTTTGGTAAAATTCCAAATAGGTAACTAGGATTCCATAAGGGTGTTGTCATTACTCCAATACCCCCTCAAATGCAGCTAAGTGGAATCAACACCTCCTCAAAAACACCAACATCTCCTTCAACACCCCCTCAAATGCAACTAGATAGAATCAACACCCCCTAAAAAATAACTAAGGGAATCAACACCCCCTTCAATAACAGCTCAGAGAAATCGAACCTAGATCCCATATAAATGATGTGATTAATCCAATGAAATGAAATCTATGGAATAACTACCCAGGAGTAGATTCGTCCAGACATAATGATATTATGTTACGTTACTGTATAATGGACCAAATACTCGAGCCGAAATTGGGGCCCGTTAGTAATGTAACCAGTTGCGCTCTGTTTCTCCACGTGGTCCCACAGATTCAATTTCAGAATATACTTTGGCTCTGGTCTCTACTACCGAATCAACTGCCCTTTCAAATACCACTATTCATATCTAGGTATACAAAATCAACTCCTGCTACTCTCTGAAACAAGTGCAAGTGAATGATCAGAGACCTGCTGCCAAAAAACCACACCCATGGCTTATGCAATCCCAAATTTTCTCGCCTCATCTGCTGCCCCTGCATCAACTACTGATCATCTTGATATCGCTGAAGAGATTCATGTCTTCGATCTTTCTCATATTTGATTGGAGGAACTGGCGGGTGAGTGATTTGACGAAGACTATCAGAAAAACCTCATGCGCTCGGAATTCAAAAGATATTGTGAATATTGGGGGTGTTTTCATCTTACCAATCATGGAATCTAAGGCCAACTTAATGGGAGAGTTGAAACCCTCTCTAGGGACGTGTTTAAGCTCCCTACAAAGACGAAGCAGAAAAATGTATCCCCTACTCTCTACGGTGGTTATATCATAGGAGGATCTGCGGCTCCTTACTACGAGAGCCTTGGCATAGGGCCTAACATTGAAGCTATACATGAGTTCAAAGATCTCATCTGGCCTCAAGGAAACCAAAATTTTTGGTAAGACCTTTACCTTACACTTAGGGTTTACCTTTCAAGGTTCTAACGGTCTTACCCTAAAACTTAGGATTTAATTTTGGTTTCTTGATAGGGTTTTAAGGTTTTCCCTCTAAAAATAGCTGGACATCACTGAGAAATGTGGATATATTTTAATCATGGTAGCCAATTCATTCGAGAGAATGTTGAGAGGAAGAAGGTTGTCTAACGGAATCCACAAGATAATGTTGGAATATTGAAAATTCCAAAACAATAGAAATGGAAAGAATAAACTCCTCTCCTCTAAACACAGAGAAATATAAAAATTCTTAACAGGAGACAGAGTCTCAAATCTAAAAAACAGACTTCTATTTCTTTCAAAAACTATTACAAAATATTCCTCGATAGAGGGATAAAAAAATAGTGACTACTGCAACACACAGTTCACAAAACCTTCACTGTTTTCAACCAAACCAAACTCTCTTTCTCTGTGTAAAATACGTAGTTGTATTTTCTTCTGTGCTGTTGTGTAAAACAGACCAAAATAACATAGCATAATACTATAGCCTCGTGGGAATTTTCTTTTTATATGCCACATATTTTAAACATTACATAAAAACTATATAAAACTTAAAACGAAGTAATAAACCAAATTCCAAAAAAAAGAATTCGAAATCTTAGAAATATCAAATGTGCGACGTACGAGTGGGGACCACATCACACTTGGCAATCGGCGATCGAAAAATCATCTTTGCCAAACATACTTGTGATTTGAGTGATGTGCGATGTTGCGATTACGATTGGATCACATCACAAAATTCCGATGAAACATTGCGATTGCGATTGAAGAGCGGATGCGATGGCAGATTTAACTCTGGTATAATAAGACCGTCAGGTCCATGCTTTAAACAAAATGCGCGGCCAAACAAAAACTCTGGTTGTGATCAACAACCGGATGCGATGGACCGATATTTAAATCCACCATATAAATGGCATCGGGTCCGAAACTTCAAAAAAAATGCATGACCCACCGATCTTTCTATTACGATTGGAATCTGGATGCGATGGAACATATGAACTCCATCGCATAACACCATCAGGTCCGCCCTTTGGTAATGTGATTGGGGCGAACAATAAAACCCCATCAATTGAACCTTTGAAATTGGAAACTTGTGATCGTGTTATATGCTGCCACATGGTCTTGTGGACCCACGAGCCTCGGTTCTGGTGGAGGGCGATTGTAACATAAACTTTGGTTGTATTATATACAACCGTTCTGCTTGCGGAACTCTACCACATCAACAAGACACTTGAACGTTGAAACTTATGTGTTGCGATTTACGATTGCGATTGCATCGCATCGCAAATCTTCACATCAACAAGACACTACTTACAAAATTTGCGATTCCGATTGGAACTTAAGTGGTGGGGACCACCTGTCTTGCCATTTCAAAATTTAAAGGACTTCGGCTTTTTTTAAACAAATTCTTCGTTTCTGGTTGTTGAGGGCTTAAAAGCCTAAAATGACTGTTTTAATTAACTCTGTTCCTCCGTAGACCAGAACTACGAAATTCTTCATTCCTCCTGCAAAAAACGGCTACGCCCATCACCATAATCAATTTTATTCTGCAATTTGTGGTTGTGGCCCATGACAATTAAATTCATCCTTAGAAATTTCCATTCTTCTTGAATGTGTGTTGCAGTACACCCAACCTCTGCTTCATTTCCTTTGTACTCTTTCTTCCTGCTCAAAGGCTTAGCAGGTGACTTTAATATTTCAACACTTCCCCTTAAAGTCAGTTGTTGGGTTATCTGTCATACCCAAGATTTTTCTTAAAAATTCAAAGGTCTTATGCCCCAATGGCTTTGTTAAAATATCTGCATATTTCTCCTCTATTTTACAATGCTGTAAAACAATTTCTCCATTGTTCACCAATTCTCTGATGTAGTGAAACTTTGTATCTATGCGCTTCGTTCTCTTGTGAAACATAGAATTCTTTGATAATGCAATAGCTGAGCTATTGTCACAATAAATCATTGTCCCTTTTTCCTGTTCTTGACATAAACTTCTCAACATCCTTCTCATCCAAATTTCTTGACATGCTGCCGCTGTAGATGCCACGTATTCTGCCTCTACTGTAGATAATGCTACAATTGGTTGTTTCTTAGAAGCCCACGAAATGGCTCTTGAACCCATATGAAAAACATAACTGGAAGTGCTCTTTCGATCATCTACACTTCCAGCCCAATCAATGTCAGTGTATCCAACTAACTCTAAATTTTTTGAAGCAGTATATAAAATACCAAATCTTTTAGTTCCTTTAACATACCTCAGAATTCTCTTTGCTGCTTACCAATGTGCTTCTTTTGGCTTCTCCATAAATCTGGAAATTAAGCTAACAACATGCATAATATCCGGCCTAGTTGCAGTCAAATACATGAGGCTGCCAACTATGCTTTTATACAAGCTACGATCAAAATCCTTGCCGCTGTCATCTTTACTCAACTTCAATCCCATTACTGTGGGAGTAATTGCAGCTTTGCACTCCAGCATATTAAATCTTTCTAAAACTTGATTCACATATTTTGCTTGAGAGATAAAAATCCCCTTTTCACTTTGCTCTACTTCTATTCCTAAGAAGAATCTCAACAAACCCATGTCAGTCATTTCAAATTCTTCTTTCATCACTATTTTAAAATTTTCAACAAGGTAATCATCATTACCTGTAAAAATTAGATCATCAACATATAAAACAACAATGAGCATTTTACCATTTTTTTCTTTGATGTAGAGGGTGGGTTCTCCCTCACACTTTTCAAATCCATTTTTGAGTAGATAGGAGTCTATTCTACTGTACCACGCTCTTGGCACTTGCTTTAGCCCATAAAGAGATTTCTTCAATTTGTAGATTTTATGCTCTTGGCCTTTCTTCTCATAGCCGTGAGGTTGTTCCACATATACGTCTTCCATTAACACACCATTTAAAAATGTGAATTTTACATCCATATGATATACTTTCCATTTGTTTTTTGCTACTATGGACAACACTGCTCTTACTGTATCCATTCTTGCAACAGGTGCAAAAGTTTCCTCATAATCTATCCCATGCTTCTGCTTATATCCCTTGACAACAAGTTTGGCCTTATGTCTCTCCATTTTTCCTTCAGCATTGCTTTTGGTCTTATAGACCCATTTAACTCCAATGACTTCTTTACCTTCCGGGAGATCAACCAACTCCCATGTTTTGTTCTTTTCTATGGCATTAATTTCATCATCGTTAGCTTCTATCCCTTTTTTATCTTTAATAGCATCTTCAAAATGAATAGGATCATCAACTTGACAATACAAGGCAAATAGGGAATTCATACCTTCATTTGGTGCTCCCTGCTCATAGATTTCTCTAATACTTCTGAACTTTGTTCCTCTTTCACTTGTTGTAGTCGTGCTCGATGAAGCACTTAATTCTGCTCCATGTGGTGTGCTCAGTGAAGCACTCCCGCTTCTTCTCAGGGGTGTTCTCGCTGCCGCTTGAGGCATCCCTTATTGTCCTTGTGTTTGTGGAGGTTGTGCTACTGATGGGTTATTAATTTCAACCACATCTCCCTCATCTTCATCATGAGATAAATAGTTTTTAACATTGACTGTTTTCTCAATGCTTCCATCCCATGCTTCCTCTTCAATAAATTGCACATCTCTACTTATCACAAACTTCTTTGTGGATGGGTTATATAATCTGTATCCTTTGGAATCTTCACAATATCCAAGGAAAATACACTTCTCCCCCTTACTATCCAACTTCTTCCTCAACTTGTCTGGAATGTGTGCATATGCCATACATCCAAAAACTCTCATGTGGGTGACTCCTTGTTTTCTACCACTCCATGCTTCTTCTGGAACTTTTTTCATCACATCTTTTGTAGGGAATCTATTCAAAATATACACAACACAATTTGCTACTTCTACCCAATACTCATTCGGAAAGTGTTTTGCCTTTAGCATGCTTCTCACCATTTCCATTATGGTTCGATTCTTCCATTTAGTAACTCCATTCTATTGTGGTGTGTACCTTGTGGTAAACTGCTTGTGTATGCCGTTCTCTTTGCAAAAACACAGAAATTATTTTGCTATATATTCTCCTCCTCTATCAGTTCTGAGAACTTTAATGTTCAACCTACTCTGTTTTTCTACAAGAGATTTAAAATAGAATTTTTTTTGAAAAACTACACTCCTATATTTCAGAAAATAAACCCACACTTTTCTTGTGAAATCATCTATGAAGGTCAGCATGTAATTGCTGCCTGAAACTGATGGTGTCTGCATCAGCCCACATAAGTCTGAGTGAATGATTTCTAAGGGTGATTTCGCCCTTATGCTTTTCCCTGATGGAAATTTTTCTTTTTGTTGCTTTCCCAAGATGCAGCCTTCACATAGGCTGTCAGGCTTCTCAATCAATGGCAAGCCTCTTACCATTCCTTTTCTGTGCAACAAATTTAATCCTCCGAAATTGAGATGTCCAAATCTTAGATGCCATAACCAATTTTCATCTTTTTCCTCCTTCTGAAAGGTTTCTTGTGTTACAGCTGCTATGCTTTTTCCTTTTCCCTTCAAGTCAGTGTTGAACTTGAGAGGAACCATTCTATTGTTGGTCATTTGTATTTCAACAATGATTTTCTTGCTTGGAGGCATATCTTTTTTTGTGCACACATCATCCTTGAAAATTACATTTTAACCTTTGTTTATCAGCTGCCCAACGCTCAAAATATTACACTTCAAACCTGGAACATAATACACATCTGGAACAAATTTTTGCTCACCATTTCTTGCTCGAATACTAACTCTGCCTTTTCCTTTTACAGAGATCTTAGTATCAGTCCCCGTGGTTACTTATGATTTTACTTCTTCATCTAGATTTGCAAACATTGCTCTGTTTACAGTCATATGATTACTACATCTTGAATCTAAGAACCAAACATCATCTTCTCTATCTTGTGCTACATTACATGCTAATAACACATTACTTGGGTTCTTTTCTTCTTTTGCTACATTAGCAATTTGTTTTTTTTTCATATCATTTTTCTTCTTTCTACATTCATTGGCATAGTGCCCATATTTTTTTCCATAATTACATTGGACATTAGATTTCTCATACCTTTGTCCATGAGCATGTTGGTGTTGGTGTCCATCTTGCTGGATATTGCATTGGCTGTGACTCTGATTTTGACTGTTGCTCCTCCCATGTAAATGTGAAGAGCTATTCCTTCCACCTCTGTTTTGACTTCTGCCTCTTCCTCTTCCTTTTCCTTGACCTCTTCCTCTTCCTAAAGGCATCTGGGTCTTGAAGGCGTGCTCAAGAGATGAATGTTCATCTCTGCTCAATCTCTGTTCATGAGTTATTAGTGAGGCATGAAGTTCATCCACTGTGAACTTTGAGAGATATTTGGTCTCTTCTATGGTGGTAAAAATAACGTCAAACTTTTAGGTAAGCTCCTAAAAAGTTTCTCCACAATCCTTCTTTCTTCAAGAGTTTCTCCACGGGACCTTATCTGATTTACAATCCCAATCACATGTGTAAAAAATGTGTCTACATTATCTGACTCTTTCATACAAAGAGTTTCAAAATCTCTTCTCAGCAACTGAAGTTTTGCTGTCTAAACCTTCTCCATACCTTGATAGGCTACTTTCAGAGTTTCCCATGCATCCTTGGATCTCTGGGCTGTTGCTATCCTTGGAAACACACTCTCATTTACTGCTTGATACAATAAGTAAAGAGGTTTAGCATATTTCTTCCTATTGCTCTTCAATAAATCCTTCTCTGCTTGAGTTAAGGCATTAAAAGCTTGTTCATCAGTTGGTTCAACAAAACCATCTTCTACAAATTCCCATAAGTCTTGTGAGACAAACAGGGCTCTCATGGTAATAGCCCAATAATTATAATTCTTTCCATTAAATTGTCGAAGCTGAACATTTCCAATATTCATACCAGTGCTTGGTCCTGCCATTTCTTTTAAGCTGAAGTCTAAACTTAAACAAATTGTCTTTCCTTTTATCTGAAAGAACAAACTCTTTTAAAACAATAAACAACAACTCTGTTTTATGAGAAATACCTAAACTTTGACTTCTGCTGAGCTTTCACACTACTGGAGAAAACACTACAACAGGTCTTCTTCTTCTTCAGCTTCTTTGAGACGTTCAAAGAGCCTAAACTAGCTCTGATACCATGTTGGAATATTGAAAATTCCAGAACAATAGAAATGGAGAGAGTGAACTCCTCTCCTCTAAACACAGAGAAATATAAAAATTCTTGACAGGAGACAGAGTCTCAACTCTGAAAAACATACTTCTATTTCTTTCAAAAAATATTACAAAATCTTCCTCAAAAGAGGGATAACAAAATAGTGACTACTGCAACACACAGTTCACAAAACCTTCACTATTTTCAACCAAAACAAACTCTCTATCTCTGTGTAAAATAAGCTGCTGTATTTTCTTCCACACTGTTGTGCAAAACAAACCAAAATAACATAACATAATACTACAGGCTCGCAGGGCTTTTCTTTTTATATGCCACACATTTTAAACATCACATAAAAACTATATAAAACTTAAAACGAAGTAATAAACCAAATTACAAAAAAAAACTTTTCGGAATCTTAGAAATATCAAATGCACAATGTATGAGTGGGGACCACATCGCAGTCGACAATCGGCAATCGGAAGATTGGCTTTGGAAAACATACTTGCGATTTGAGCGATGTGCAATGTTGCGATTGCGATTGGATTGCATCGCAAACATCTGAAAGAACATTGCGATTGCAATTGAAGAGTGGATGTGATGGCGCATTTAACTCTGGTGTAATAAGACCGTCAGGTCTGCGCTTTAAACAAAACACATGACCAAACAAAAGCTCTGATTGAAATCAACAACCAAATGCGATGGACCAATATTTAAATCCGCCATATAAATGGCATCAGGTCCAAAAATTCAAACAAAATGCGTGACCTGCCGATCTTCCGATTGCAATTGGAATCCGGACGCGATGGAACATATGAACTTCGTCGCGTAAAACCATCGGGTCCGCCCTTTGGTAATGTGATCGGGCCACACAATAAAACCCCACCGACTGAACCTTTGCGATTGGAAACTTGCGATCGTATTAAATGCTGCCACGTGGTCTTGTGGACCCATGGGCCTCAGCTGCGGGAGAGGGTGATTGTAACATAAACTTTGGTTGTATTATATACAACCATTCCGCTTACAGAACTATACCACATCAACAAGACACTTTAACATTGAAACTTATGTGTTGCGATTTGCGATTGCAGTTGCATCACATTGCAAATATTCACATCAACAATACACTGCTTATAAACATTGCGATTCCGATTGGAACTTAAGTGGTGGGGACCACCTATCCCGCCATTTCAAAAATTAAAGGACTTCGGCTGTTTTTAAATAAATTCTTCGTTTCTGGTTGTTGAGGGCTTAAAAGCCCGAAATGACTGTTTTAATTAACTCTGTTCCTCTGCAAACTAGAACAATGAAAGTCTTCATTCCTCCTGTAGAAAATAGCTACGCCCATCACCATAATCAATTTTCTTATGCAATTTGTGGTTGCGGCCCATGACAATTAAATTCATCCTTACAAATTTCCATTCTTCTTGAATGCGTGTTGTAGTACACTCAACCTCTTCTGCATTTCCTCTATACTCTTTCTTCCTTCTCAAAGGCTTAGCAGGTGACTTTAATATTTCAACACTCCCCCTTAAAGTCAGCTGCTGGGTTATTTTTCATACCTAAGCTTTTTCTTAAAAATTCAAAGGTTTTCTTCCCTAATGTCTTTGTTAAAATATCTACATATTGCTCCTCTATTTTGCAATGCTGTAAAACAATTTCTCCATTGTTCACCAACTCTCTGATGTAGTGAAACCTTGTATCTATGTGCTTCGTTCTCTTGTGAAACACAAAATTCTTTGATAATGCAGTAGCTGAGCTATTGTCACAATAAACCACTGTCACTTTTTCGTGTTCTTGGCATAAACTTCTCAACATCCTTCTCATCCAAATTACTTGACACGCTGCTGCTATAGCTGCCACATATTCTGCCTCTGCTGTAGATAATGCTACAATCGGTTGTTTCTTAGAAGCCCATGAAATGGCTCTTGAACCCATATGAAAAACATAACCGGAAGTTCTCTTTCGATCATCTACACTTCCAGCCCAATCACTATCAGTGTATCCAACTAACTCTGAATTTTCTGAAGCAGTATATAAAATACCAAATCTTTTAGTTCCTTTAACATACCTCAGAATTCTCTTTTCTGCTCGCAAATGTGCTTCTTTTGGCTTCTCCATAAATCTGGAAATTAAGCTAATAGCATGCATAATATCTGGCCTACTTGCAGTCAAATACATGAGGCTGCCAACTATGATTTTATACAAGCTACGATCAAAATCCTTGCTGCTGTCATCTTTATTCAACTTCAATCCCATTACTGTTGGAGTAATTGCCGCTTTGCACTCCTGCATATTAAATCATTCTAAAACTTGATTCACATATTTTTCTTGAGAGATAAAAATCCCTTTTTCACTTTGCTCTACTTCTATTCCTAAGAATTATCTCAACAAACCCATGTCAGTCATTTCAAATTCTTCTTTCATCACTATTTTAAAATTTTCAACAAGGTAATCATCATTACCTGTAAAAATTAGATCATCAACATATAAAACAACAATGAGCATTTTACCATTTTTTTCTTTGATGTAGAGGGTGGGTTCTCCCTCACACTTTTCAAATCCATTTTCTAGTAGATAGGAGTCTATTCTACTGTACCACGCTCTTGGCGCTTGCTTCAGCCCATAAAGAGCTTTCTTCAATTTGCAGACTTTATTCTCTTGGCCTTTCTTCTCATAGCCGAGAGGTTGTTCCACATATACGTCTTCCATTAACACACCATTTAAAAATGCGGATTTTACATCCATATGATATAATTTCCATTTGTTTTGTGCTGCTATGGACAACACTGCTCTTACTATCTCCATTCTTTCAACAGGTGCAAAATTTTCCTCATAATCTATCCCATGCTTCTGCTTATATCCCTTGACAACAAGTATGGCCTTGTGTCTCTCTATTTTTCCTTCAGCATTGCTTTTGGTCTTATAGACCCATTTAACTCCAATGACTTCTTTACCTTCTGGGAGATCAACCAACTCCCATGTTTTGTTCTTTTATATGGCATTAATTTCATCATCCATAGCTTCTATCCATTTTCTATCTTTAATAGCATCTTCAAAATGAACAGGATCATCAACTTGACAATACAAGGCAAATAGGGAATTCATACCTTCATTTGGTGCTCCCTGCTCATAGATCTCTCTAATACTTCTGAACTTTGTTCCTCTTTCACTTGGTGTAGTCGTGCTTGATGAAGCACTTAATTCTGCTCCATTTGGTGTGCTTAGTGAAGCACTCCTGCTTCTTCTCAGGGGTGTTCTCGCTGCCGCTTGAGGCATCCCTTGATGTCCTTGTGTTTATGGAGGTTGTGCTACTGATGGGTTATTAATTTCAACCACATTTCCCTCATCTTCATCATGAGATAAACAATTTTTAACATTGATTGTTTTCTATATGCTTCCATCCCATGCTTCCTCTTCAATAAATTGCACATCTCTGCTTATCACAAACTTCTTTGCGGATGGGTTATAAAATCTATATCCTTTGGAATCTTCACAATATCCAAGGAAAATACACTTCTCCCCCTTACTATCCAACTTCTTCCTCAACTTGTCTAGAATGTGTGCATATTCCACACATCCAAAAATTCTCATGTGGGTGACTCCTTGTTTTCTACCACTCCACGCTTCTTCTGGAACTTTGTTCATCACAGCTTTTGTAGGGCATCTATTCAAAATATACACATCACAATTTGCTGCTTCTGCCCAATACTCATTCCGAAAGTGTTTTGCCTTTAGAATGCTTCTCACCATTTCCATTATGGTTCGATTCTTCCGTTCAGTAATTCCATTCTGTTGCGATGTGTACCTTGTGGGAAACTGCTTGTGTATGCCATTCTCTATGCAAAAACGCAGAAGTTATTTTGATACATATTATCCTCCTCTATCAGTTCTGAGAAATTTAATGTGCAGCCCGCTCTGTTTTTCTACAAGAGCTTTAAAATAGCAAAATTTATGAAAATCTTTTCTCTTATATTTCAGGAAATAAACCCACACTTTTCTTGGGAAATCATCTATGAAGGTCAACATGTAATTTCTGCCTGAAACTGATGCTGTCTGCATCAACCCACATAATTTTGAGTGAATGATTTCTAAGGGTGCTTTCGCCCTTATGCTTTTCCTTTATGGAAAATTTTCTCTGTTTTTCTTTGCCAAGATGCAGCCTTAACATAGGCTGTCAGGCTTCTCAATCAATGGCAAGCCTCTTACCATTCCTTTTCTGTGCAGCAAATTTAATCCTCTGAAATTGAGATGTCCAAATCTCAAATGCCATAACCAATTTTCATCTTTTGCTTCCTTCTAAAAGGCTTCTTGTGTTACAGCTACTATGTTTCCTTTTCCCTTCAAGTCAGTGTTGAGCTTGAGAGGAAATATTCTATTGCTGGTCATTTGTATTTTAGCAATGATTTTCTTACTTGGAGGTATATCTTTTATTGTGCACACATCATCCCTGAAAATTACATTGTAACCTTTGTTTATGAGCTGCCCAACACTCAAAATATTACACTTCAAACCTGGAACATAATACACATCTGGAACAAATTTTTTCTCACCATTTCTTTCTCGAATACTAAATTTTCCTTTTCATTTTACAGAGATCTTAGTATAAGTCCCTGTGGTCACTTCTGATTTTACTTCTTCATCTAGATTTGCAAACATTGCTATGTTTCCAATCATGTGATTACTACATCCTGAATCTAAGAACCAAACATCATCTTCTCTATCCTGTGCTACATTACATGCTAACAACACATTACCTAGGTTCTTTTCTTCTTTTGCTACATTAGCCTTCTACTTATTTTTCATGTCATTTTACTTCTTTCTACATTAATTGGCATAATGCCCATATTTTTTGCAATAATGCATTAGACATTAGATTTGTCATACCTTTTTCCATGAGCATGTTGGTGTTGGTTTCCGCCTTGCTGCCTATTGCATTGGTTGTGACTTTGATTCTGACTGTTTCTCCTCCCATGTGAATGTGAAGAGTTGTTCCTTCTGCCTCTTTTTTGGCTTCTACCTCTTCCTCTTCCTTTGCCTTGACCTCTTCCTCTTCCTGAAGGCATCTAGGTCTTGAAGGCATGCTCAAGAGATGAATGTTCATCTCTGCTCAATCTCTGTTCATGAGTTATCAGTGAGGCATGAAGTTCATCCACTGTGAAATTTGAGAGATCTTTGGTCTCTTCTATGGTGGTAACAATAACATCAAACTTTGAGGGTAAGCTCCTCAAAATTTTCTCCACAATCCTTCTTTATTCAAGAGTTTCTCCATGGGACCTTATCTGATTTACAATCCCAATCACATGTGTAAAAAATGTGTCTACATTATCTGACTCTTTCATACAAAGAGTTTCAAAATCTCTTCTCAGCAACTGAAGTTTTGTTATCTTAACCTTCTCCATACCTTGATAGGATACTTTCAGAGTTTCCCATGCATCCTTAGATCTCTGGGCTGCTGCTATCCTTAGAAACACATTCTCATTTACTTCTTGATACAATAAGTAGAGAGCCTTAACATATTTCCTCCTATTGCTCTTCAATAAATCCTTCTCTGCTTGAGTTAAGGCATTAAAAGCCTGTTCATCAGCTAGTTCAACAAAACCATCTTCTACAAATTCCCATAAGTCTTGTGAGACAAACAGGGCTCTCATGGTAATAGTCCAATAGTCATAATTATTTCCACTAAATTGTGGAAGCTGAACATTTCCAATATTCATACTAGTGCTTGGTCCAGCCATTGCTTTTAAGCTGAACTCTGAACTTAAACAAACTATATTTCCTTTTATCTGAAAGAACAAAATATTTTAAAATAATTAAAAAAAACTCTGTTTCCTGAGAAATACCTGAACTTTGACTTCTGTTGAGCTTTCACATTACTGGGGAAAACATTGCAACAGGTCTTCTTCTTCTTCAGCTTCTTTGAGACATTCAAAGAGCCTAAAATAGCTCTGATACCATGTTGGAATATTGAAAATTCCAGAACAATAGAAATGGAGAGAGTAAACTCCTCTCCTCTAAACACAGAAAAATATAAAAATCCTTGACAGGAGACAGAGTCTCAACTCTGAAAACCATATTTCTATTTCTTTCAAAAAATATTACAAAATATTCCTCAATAGAGTGATAACAAAATAGTGACTGTTGTAACACACAGTTCACAAAACCTTCACCTTTTTCAACCAAACCAAAATCTCTGTCTCTGTGTAAAATACGCTGTTGTATTTTCTTCTACACTGCTATGAAAAACAAACCAAAATAACATAACATAATACTACAGGCTCGCGGGCCTTTTATTTTTATATGCTGCGCATTTTAAACATTACATAAAAACTATATAAAACTTAAAACGAAGTAATAAACCAAATTACAAAAAAAAAATTCGAAATCTTAGAAATATCAAATGCGCGACGTATGAGTGGGGACCACATCGCAGTCGGCAATCAGCGATCGGCAGATCGGCTTTGGAAAACATACTTGTGATTTCAGCGATGTGTGATGTTGCGATTGCGATTGGATCGCATCGTAAACATCCAACGGAACATTATGATTGCAATAGAAGAGCAGATGCGATGGCACATTTAACTTCGGTGTAATAAGACTGTCGGGTCTGCTCTTTAAAAAAAAATGCGCAACCAAAAAAAAACTCTGATTGCAATCAACAACCAGATGCGATGGACTGATATTTAAATCTGCCATATAAATGGAATCGGGTCCGAAAATTCAAACAAAATGTGTGACCCGCTGATCTTCCAATTGCGATTGGAATCCAGACGCGATGGAACATATGAACTCCATCGCATAACACCATTAGGTCTACCCTTTGGTAATGTGATCGGGGCACACAATAAAACCCCGCCGATTGAACCTTTGTGATTAGAAACTTGTGATCGTATTATATGCTACCACATGGTCTTATGGACCCACGGGCCTCAGTTGTGGTGGAGGGTGATTGTAACATAAAATTTGGTTGTATTATATACAACCATTCTACTTGAGGAACTCTACCACATCAACAAGACACTTGAACGTTGAAAATTATGTCTTGCGATTTGCGATTGTGATTGCATCACATCGCAAATCTTCACATAAACAAGACATTGCTTATAAACTTTGTGATTCCGATTGGAACTTAAGTGGTGGGGACCACCTGTCCCGCCATTTAAAAAATTAAAGGACTTCAGTTGTTTTTAACCAAATTCTTCGTTTCTGGTTGTTGAGGGCTTAAAAGCCCGAAATTACTGTTTTAATTAACTCTATTCCTCCATATACCAGAACTACGAAAGTCTTCATTCCTCCTGCAGAAAATGGCTACGCCCATCACCATAATCGATTTTCTTCTGCAATTTGTGGTTGTGGCCCATGACAATTAAATTCATCCTTACAAATTTCCATTCTTCTTGAATGTGTGTTGCAGTACGCTCAACCTCTGTTGTGTTGCCTCGGTACTCTTTCTTCCTGCTCAAAGGCTTAGCAGGTGACTTTAATATTTCAACACTTGCCCTTAAAGTCAGCTGTTGGGTTACCTATGATACCCAAGATTTTTCTTAAAAATTCAAATTTCTTCTGCCCCAATGGCTTTGTCAAAATATCTGCATATTGCCCCTATGTTTTACAATGTTGTAAAACAATTTCTCCATTTTTCACCAATTCTCTGATGTAGTGAAACTTTGTATCTATGTGCTTCATTCTCTTGTGAAACACATAATTATTTGATAATCTAATAGTTAAGCTATTGTCACAATAAATCACTGTTCCTTTTTCCTTTTCTTGGCATAAACTTCTCAACATCCTTCTCATCCAAATTGCTTGACACGCTGCTGTTGTAGCTGCCACGTATTCTGCCTCTACTGTATATAATGCTACAATTGACTGTTTCTTAGAAGCCCACGAAATGGCTCCTGAACCCATATGAAAAACATAACCGGAAGTGCTCTTCCAATCATCTACACTTCAAGCCCAATCACTATCAATGTATCCAACTAACTCTAAATTTTCTGAAGTAGTATATAAAATACCAAATCTTTTAGTTCCTTTAACATACCTCAGAATTCTCTTTGCTGCTTGCAAATGTGCTTCTTTTGGCTTCTCCATAAATCTGGAAATTAAGCTAACAACATGCATAATATTCGGCTTAGTTGTAGTCAAATACATGAGGCTACCGACTATGCTTTTATACAAGCTAGGATCAAAATCCTTGCTGCTGTCATCTTTACTCAACTTCAATCCCATTACTGCGGAAGTAATTGCAGGTTTTCACTCCATATTAAATCTTTCTAAAACTTGATTCACATATTTTGCTTGAGAGATAAAAATCCCTTTTTCACTTTGCTCTACTTCTATTCCTAAGAATTATCTCAACAAACCCATGTCAGTCATTTCAAATTCTTCTTTCATCACTGTTTTAAAATTTTCAACAAGGTAATCATCATTACCTGTAAAAATTGGATCATCAACATATAAAACAACAATGAGCATTTTACCATTTTTTTCTTTGCTGTAGAGGGTGGGTTCTCCCTCACACTTTTCAAATCCATTTTCCAGTAGATAGGAGTCTATTCTACTGTACCACGCCCTTGGCACTTGTTTTAGCCCATAAAGAGCTTTCTTCAATTTGCAGACTTTATGCTCTTGGCCTTTCTTCTCATAGCTGAGAGTTTGTTCCACATATACCTCTTCCATTAACACACCATTTAAAAATGCGGATTTTACATCTATCTGATATACTTTCCATTTGTTTTGTGCTACTATGGATAACACTTCTCTTACTGTCTCCATTCTTGCAATAGGTGCAAATTTTTCCTCATAATCTATCCCATGCTTCTGCTTATATCCCTTGACAACAAGTATGGCCTTGTGTCTCTCTATTTTTCCTTCAGCATTGCTTTTGATCATATAGACCCATTTAACTCCAATGACTTCTTTACCTTCTGGGAGATCAACCAACTCCCATGTTTTGTTCTTTTCTATGGCATTAATTTCATCATCCATAGCTTCTATCCATTTTCTATCTTTAATAGCATATTCAAAATGAATAGGATCATCAACTTGAAAATACAAGGCAAATAGGGAATTCATACCTTCATTTGGTGCTCCCTACTCATATATTTCTATAATACTTCTGAACTTTGTTCCTCTTTCACTTGGTGTAGTCGTGCTTGATGAAGCACTTAATTCTACTCCATGTGGTGTGCTCGGTGAAGCACTCCCGCTTCTTCTCAGGGGTGTTCTCGCTGCCGCTTGAGGAGTCCCTTGCTGTCCTTGTGTTTGTGGAGGTTGTGCTAATGATGGGTTATTAATTTCAACGACATCTCCCTCATCTTCATCATGAGATAAACAGTTTTTAACATTGACTATTTTCTCAATGCTTCCATCCCATGCTTCCTCTTCAATAAATTGCACATCTCTGCTTATCACAAACTTCTTTGTGGATGGGTTATACAATTTGTATCCTTTGGAATCTTTGCAATATCCAAGGAAAATACACTTCTCCCCCTTACTATCCAACTTCTCTCAACTTGTCTGGAATGTGTGCATATACCACACATCCAAATACTCTCATGTGGGTGACTTGTTTTCTACCACTCCACGCTTCTTTCAGAACTTTGTTCATCACAGCTTTTGTAGGGCATCTATTCAAAATATACACAGCACAATTTGTTGCTTCTGCCCAATACTCATTTGGCAAGTGTTTTTCCTTTAGCATGCTTCTCACCATTTCCATTATGGTTCGATTATTCTATTTAGCAACTCCATTCTGTTGCGGTCTATACCTTGTGGTAAACTGCTTGTGTATGATGTTCTCTCTGCAAAAATGTAGAAATTATTTTGATATATATTCTCCTCCTCTATCAGTTCTGAGAACTTTAATGTTTAGCCCACTCTGTTTTTCTACAAGAGCTTTAAAATAGAAAAAATTCTGAAAAAATTCACTCTTATATTTCAGAAAATAAACCCACACTTTTCTTGTGAAATCATCTATGAAGGTCAACATGTAATTGCTGCCTGAAACTGATGCTGTCTGCATCGGCCCACATAAGTCTGAGTGAATGATTTCTAAGGGTGATTTTGCCCTTATGCTTTTCCCTGATGGAAAATTTTCTCTGTGTTGCTTTCCCAAGACGTAGCCTTCACATAGGCTGTTAGGCTTCTCAATCAATGGCAAGCCTCTTACCATTCCTTTTCTGTGCAACAAATTTAATCCTCTGAAATTGAGATGTCCAAATCTCAGATGCCATAACCAATTTTCATCTTTTTCTTCCTTCTGAAAAGCTTCTTATGTTACAGCTGCTATGCCTTTTCCTTTTCCCTTCAAGTCAGTGTTGAGCTTGAGAGGAAACATTCTATTGCTGGTCATTTGTATTTTAGCAATGATTTTCTTACTTGGAGGTATATCTTTTATTGTGCACACACCATCCTTGAAAATTACATTGTAGCCTTTTTTGATGAGCTGTCGAACGCTCAAAATATTACACTTCAAACCTAGAGCATAATACACATCTGGAACAAATTTTTGCTCACCATTTCTTGCTCGAATACTAACTCTGCCTTTTCCTTTTACAGAGATCTTAGTATCAGTCCTTGTGGTTACTTCTGATATTACTTCTTCATCTAGATTTGCAAACATTGCTCTGCTTCCATTCATGTGATTACTACATCCCGAATCTAAGAACCAAACATCATCTTCTCTATCCTGTGCTACATTACATGCTAATAGCACATTACTTTGGTTATTTTCTTCTTTTGCTACATTAGCATTATGCTTATTTTTCATGTAATTTTTCTTCTTTCTACATTCATTGGTATAGTGCCCATATTTTTTCCAATAATGACATTGGACATTGGATTTGTCATACCTTTGTCCATGAGCATGTTGGTGTTGGTGTCGACCTTGCTGGCTGTTGCATTGGCTATGACTCTGATTCTGATTGTTTCTCCTCCCATGTGAATGTGAAGAGTTGTTCCTTTCGCCTCTGTTTTGGCTTCTTCCTCTTCCTATAACTTTTCCTTGACCTCTTCCTCTTCCTGAAGGCTTCTGGGTCTTGAAGGTGTGCTCAAGAGATGAATGTTCATCTCTAATCAATCTCTGTTCATGACTTATCAGTGAGGCATGAAGTTCATCCACTGTGAAATTTGAGAGATCTTTGGTCTCTTCTATGGTGGTAACAATAACATCAAAATTTGAGGGTAAGGTCCTAAAAAGTTTCTCCACAATCCTTCTTTCTTCAAGAGTTTCTCCATTGGACCTTATCTGATTTACAATCCCAATCACATGTGTAAAAAATGTGTCTACATTATCTGAATCTTTCATATAAAGAGCTTCAAAATATCTTCTCAGCAACTGAAGTTTTTTTGTCTTAAACTTCTCCATACCTTGATAGGCTACTTTCAGAGTTTCCCATGCATCCTTAGATTGCTGGGCTACTGCTATCCTTGGAAGTACACTCTCATTTACTTCTTGATACAATAATTAGAGAACTTTAGCATCTTTCTTCCTATTTCTCTTCAATAAATCCTTTTCTGCTTGAGTTAAGGCATTAAAAACCTGTTCATCAGCTGGTTCAACAAAACCATCTTCTACAAATTCCCATAACTCTTGTGAGACAAACAGGGCTCTCATGGTAATAGCCAAATAACAATAATTCTTTCCATTAAAATGTGGAAGATGAAAATTTCCAATATTCATACCAGTGCTTGGTCCAGCCATTGCTTTTAAGCTAAACTCTGAACTTAAACAAACTGTCTTTCCTTTTATTTGAAAGAACAAACTCTTTTAAAACAATAAAAAACAACTCTGTGTTCTGAGAAATACCTGAAATTTGACTTCTGTTGAGCATTCACACTACTGGAGAAAACACTACAACAGGTCTTCTTCTTCTTCAGCTTCTTTTAGACATTCAAAGAGCCTAAAATAGCTCTGATACCATGTTGGAATATTGAAAATTCTAGAACAATAGAAATGGAGAGAGTAAACTCCTCTCCTCTAAACACAGAGAAATATAAAAATTCTTGACAGGAGACAGAGTCTCAACTTTGAAAAACAAACTTCTATTTCTTTCAAAAACTATTACAAAATCTTCCTCAATAGAGGGATAACAAAATAGTGACTGGTGCAAAACACAGTTCACAAAACCTTCACTGTTTTCAACCAAACCAAACTCTCTGTCTCTGTGTAAAATATGTTGTTGTATTTTCTTTCGCATTGTTGTGCAAAACAAACCAAAATAACATAACATAATACTATAGGCTCGTGGGCCTTTTATTTTTATATGCCGCGCATTTTAAACATTACATAAAAACTATATAAAACTTAAAATGAAGTAATAAACCAAATTACAAAAAAAAAATTTCAGAAACTTAGAAATATCAAATGCGTGATATATGAGTGGGGACCACATCACAGTCAGCAATCGGTGATCGGCAGATCGGCTTTGGAAAACATACTTGTGATTTGAGCGATGTGCGATGTTGCGATTGCGATTGGATCGCATCACAAACATCCGACAGAACATTGCGATTGCGATTGAAGAGTGGATGCGACGGCGCATTTAACTCCAGTGTAATAAGACCGTCGAGTCCGCGCTTTAGACAAAACGCGCGACCAAACAAAAACTGTGATTGCGATCAACAATTGGATGCGATGGACCGATATTTAAATCCGCAATATAAATGGCATCGGGTCTGAAACTTCAAACAAAATGCGTGACCTGCCGATATTTCGAATGCGATTGGAATCTGAACGTGATGGAACATATGAACTTCGTCGCATAACACCATCGGGTCCGCCCTTTGGTAATGTGATCGGGGCACACAATAAAAGCCCAATGATTGAACCTTTGTGATTGGAAACTTGCGATCGCATTATATGCTGCCACGTGGTCTTGTGGACCCACGGGCCTCAGATGTGGTGGAGGGCGATTGTAACATAAACTTTGGTTGTATTATATACAACCGTTCCACTTGCAGAACTCTACCACATCAACAAGACACTTGAACGTTGAAACTTATGTGTTGCAATTTGTGATTGCGATTGCATCGCATCGCAATTCTTCACATCAACAAGACACTGCTTATAAACTTTGCGATTCCGATTGGAACTTAAGTGGTGGGGACCACCTGTTCCGCCATTTCAAATATTAAAGGACTTCGGCTGTTTTTAAAAAAATTCTTCGTTTATGGTTGTTGAGGGCTTAAAAGCCTGAAATGACTATTTTAATTAACTCTGTTCCTCCATAGACCAGACCCACGAAATTCTTCATTCCTCCTGCAGAGAACGGCTATGCCCATCACCATAATCAATTTTCTTCTGCAATTTCTGGCTGTGGCCCATGACAGTTAAATTCATCCTTAAAAATTTCCATTCTTCTTGAATGCATGTTGCAGTACACTCAACCTCTGCTGCGCTACCTCTGTTCACCAATTCTCTGATGTAGTGAAAATTTGTATCTATGTGCTTTGTTCTCTTGTGAAACACAAAATTATTTGATAGTGCAATAGCTGAGCTATTGTCACAATAAATCACTGTCCCTTTTTCCTATTCTTGGCATAAAATTCTCAACATCCTTCTCATCCAAATTACTTGACACGCTGATGCTATAGCTGCCACGTATTCTGCCTCTGCTGTAGATAATGCTACAATCGGTTGTTTCTTGGAAGCCCATGAAATGGCTCATGAACCCATATGAAAAACATAACTGGAAGTGCTCTTCTGATCATCTACACTTCCCGCCCAATCACTGTCAGTGTATCCAACTAACTCTGAATTTTCTAAAGCAATATATAAAATACCAAATCTTTTAATTCCTTTAACATACCTCAGAATTCTCTTTGCTGCTTGCCAATGTGCTTCTTTTTGCTTCTCCATAAATCTGTAAATTATGCTAACAACATGCATAATATCTGGCCTAGTTGCAGTCAAATACATGAGGCTTCCAACTACGCTTTTATACAAGCTAGGATCAAAATCCTTGCTGCTGTCATCTTTACTCAACTTCAATTCCATTACTGTGGGAGTAATTGCAGCTTTTCACTCCTGCATATTAAATCTTTCTAAAACTTGATTCACATATTTTTCTTGAGAGATAGAAATCCCCTTTTCACTTTTCTCTACTTCTATTCCTAAGAAGTATCTCAACAAACCCATCTCAATCATTTGTAATTGTCAATTTGTAATTGAAAGTACCATCATCTTGCTGAATGCTTTTAATTAAAGGATTCAAAGAGTCCCTAAGATAAAATCTAAAATTTGATGAAGGTTCTAGATTTGAAATTATTACATTGAATTGCTACTCAATAATGTCCTTAATAGAATAGTTGTGTAAATTGAAATATCTTGCTAAATTAAAAATATTTCAGTTGATATAAGCTTATATGTAACACATGTAAAACTAAGTATATAACATCAATAAATGTGGTTGATATGTTCCAATAGATATATATCTATCACATGATGTAAAAGTGCCTATCAAATATTGAATATTAGCATGGCCTTTCTATTTTCTATTAATAAAAAAAAAACAACAGCTTACATCATATCAAAACTTGATGGCCCCAACCTCCCCAAAGGAAATCAGGTCTATTGGCCACCTTAAAGAGTTATAAGCCAACCAGTACTCAAAAATTTTAAACCTTGTACTATCATCTATGTATAATTTAATATCTCTTACATAATCTAACTGCAAAAAGTAAATGCTATCTGCAACATGCATAGAACAAAACCAGAGAAAATACCATGTTAACCATCCAATGACTCAGTTGGTGTTGAGTCCTTTACACTAGAACCGAGCATGTCCACCTGGTGCATGGTTTGCAGCTGACGATCTATGAGGCCAAGACAAACACGACCAAGATGCTGCGACACATAGATTTCTTGAATCTCTCTCTTTTTTGTAAAATGAAGGTGACTTTTGGGTCTCCTCCAATTTTTTGTATATTCATGATTGATTTTCTCGTAACGCATTTAAGCATCCAGTAGGTATGGATAGACTAGTGGAATAGTGAAATTTTGCTTCATAAGTGTTGTAGCCGCTACAACACCACCCAAAATTTTCGATATATTTAAAATTTCTGGTCCCCCTCTGCTTGCGTTGTCGTTAAGGTCTTTCACCGAACCTGCAGCCAGTGACATCCTACTGACCTATCCCCAACCCTTCTTGAGTTTTCTCACCATCATAATCAAATGTTGTTGCTACAATCGTGCCATGTGAGGGAGGGATCACCCAGCATTCGTTCGAATAAGAACTTTCCGTACATTCAGCTCCCTCGCCATGGGTCATTAAGCGCATTGTTTGAATACTTCTCTTATGATCATCGGTCCCATGTATTTTGTCTAGGGGCACCACTCGCAAAGAATAACCATGAACTAATTAAGGTTATGTTGTTTATACAGGTCAATCCACCGACTGATCAATTCATCAATGATTGTCATGGCACCAAGGGGAATAAGAGTAAGCTGCACCAGAAGAATCTTATGATAACGCCACTGATATCAAAAGACAAAGGTTTCTCACGTTATTAACAGGGATGCCATATTAAGAGTGCACATGTTGATGTTATCCAGACAATGACACAGCAATAAAGGGTTTCTTCTATTTTCCACAATTAGATGAAATGGTTCACAGGTTCAAATGCATCTTGATAAGCATCCAAAAGGAATAAAGATGAACTATAAAGTTTGTCGCTTCAAATCCGACACTCTTGTCAGTCTCATCATCACCCATCAAAGTACAGTTGGTAGGTTTGATGGTTCAAGTAATGGGTGCATGACAAGTTTTGGCACAATCTCAAAATCTAAACGTACCTTTGTGAAGCATCTTTGTCAAACCTAAACTTCATGTTAGGCGCAAATCGATGGAGCTAGGCTATGGTTGTAAATATCATATAATTGAACCAAGGCGCAAAGTTATGTAGTGTCTGAAACACATAGAGTTGCGGATCGGAACTATATCATAACACATTTCGAATGGGCCTAAATAGTTCTATGGTGGACGTAGCAATCGAAACTTTTGTTAAGGAATGGGGCGGAATGTATACAAACTATGGTGACCTGTCATAGTAACTTTGGTGCGTTACAACCAAAGCGCAGAAGGGGTAAAGCATACATGTCAAACCACCGTGAGACGAGGTAACGAAACTACGTGGCCACGTGAAATGGGCACAAATGGCGATGACAAGTTTTCGAGCGGTCCAACTGTATGATTAAAACACACACAATGAACGTAGATGTTTGATGGAAAAGTTTCTTCTCAGACTAAACGTTTGGAGCATACGCATGTATATATATATATATATATATATATATATCGGTCAACGATACGTGGAGACATGGCAAAGGACCAATTTGCAGCATGTTAAGGTGCTTCTACACCAAAGTTTTAACGACCAAAATTTGCGTGCAAAACTTCGGAGCGGACATGCATTGTGATTGCGTTTTATAGCAAAGGTGGAGCAGATCTATATTTTACGGTGCAGCATTCAAGGTTTACGTGCATGGAACCCAACGTTCAACGTTTACGTTGCGTGGAGCCAAATGACAATGTTTATACCTATACACATGGCGGTCGACTCTTCGACTAAGGCATGGAGCGCAGTGCTATAACCATAGTAGCACATATAATTGATAATATGGAACCACGTAAGACCACCAAGCATACATGAAATGTTCAATTGGCTCAAATGTTTTATGCCAAAGTATTAGTCTATGGCAAAGCTTGGAACAGATATACAAGCCCACAGCGGCAACGTTGTGGTATGGTGTGTTAACAGTCCAACCGTTGTATATACCACGCCTAATCCATGCGTTGCAACTAAAAGCACAGACCGAAAAGCCAGAGCCATAAAAGGCAAGCTGCGCTACATTTCAGAGGGGTGGATAAGATCTGATTTTTGCAGCCTCAACAACAATATTCCAGGAGATAATCACGCTTCAAATCTGCTGCGTTGGTCCCATTTTAGAGAGATGTTATCGTTACATGCTCCTTGGAAGCTGAATTTTCTATGGTGCAGTTACTGACCATATTGAGCTGTCTCCATAGAGCTCCATTTGCAATGATTCCTAAAGCGTTTGCTGTCACTATGTCCAAAGGCACTGAAACCGAATCTTGCATGCCACATCGATTGTTTCGATACTGTTTGCAACACGTTCAATTGCACGCCTGTGAGGAAAAGATAAGCTCCACAGAAGAAATGGTCTCACAGAAAGAGCGACCTTTTGATTTATTTTGAATTCATCAAGATAATTCAGAATCCTCAGCAGACCTAGTCATCACGGTCGACCTGCAAAGTTATCTCTGTTAAACAACCTCCGAGACAGTGAGGTCACTCACAGCATCAACATGCATGCAAATAGAACCCTAGCAATTTCGCTATAGGCATACATACATGTATGAGACTTTCTCGACTCAGAGGAGAAGAATCCACATCTAATTAGTCGTGCACAATGACATATTTGGTTCCTGGAGGTAGGATCGAAGTGCACAACCAAAAAATGGTATTTGAAGCTGCATGCTCTTGTTGAACGCATGTCAAATGGCTTATGGATTCAACTATATCGACTCTGTCATGGCCGTAGGATATATATCTGCCAAGAAAAGTGAAACACTCGTTCTAACTAGTGAATGCTCTGTTGCAAGCGCAAGAGTCCCGCCTTGGAAATGAATCGAAGATGCTGTAGTAAATTTTTTGGGAAAATAGCTTCAAAGACGGTGAATCGAGAACCCCAGGTGGCACCTGCGTTGGCCAAACAAACCCCAGTTTGAAACAGGAGCTGAGTGCATGTTAAACCACTGTGGTCATGGAAGAATCGGTGTCCCGTGAAATGGTAACAGCCACCAAAACAAGTTAAACTGCAGATCTGCATTTGGCACTTAGTCCACAATCATACCAATGGAAATTATAGTGATTGAAGAGACGCAGAGAAAAGTCTACACATGCCATTTTCTCTGATGACAAAATCTTGACCACACAGGGGTCTAAATTCATTGTTTTCGCTCTTACAAATCAATTAAAATACCCTTAGATTTATTTTTATTCTTTCATCATGAAGATATGTGACTTGTGTTATTTTATTGCAAAAGGAACCACTCTGTTGGCACATAAGAGCCAAGGTTTTCCCCAGCAAACAAGAGGACCGATTTTCAAAGCATGTGAGATGAGGAATATTGCTACAAAATCCGCAGATCTGCTTGGAGTCGTAGGTCACAGATTTCTTCAAGTCGTAGGTCACCGACGGCCGAGGTAGCGAGGTCGCAAACCCCAGCAGGTCGCAAGGTCGCATTTCTATGGTTTTCCTCTCTTTTGTGACCATGCGACCCAGCGACCTAGTCGCCAGGTCGCAAGGTCGCATGCGCATCTGTTTTCACAATCTGTGACCCTGTGACCCAGCGACCTAGTCGCCAGGTCGCAAGGTCGCATGTGCATCTGTTTTCACAATCTGCGACCCCGCGACCTAGCGACCTAGTCGCCAGGTCGCAAGGTCGCATGTGCATCTATTTTCACGATCTACGACCCCGCAACCCAGCGACCTAGTTTCCAGGTCGCAAGGTCGCATGTGCATCTGTTTTCACGATCCGCGACCTCGCGACCCAGCAACCTAGTCGCAAGGTCGCAAGGTCGCATGTGAATATGTTTTCACGATCCGCGACCCCGCGACCCAGCCAGGTCGCAGGTCGCAACAGCAGCCAAGTTGCAAGTCACAACAACGGCTCAGGTCGCAGGTCGCAAAAGGGACTGGGTCGCAAGGCAGCCCAACGGTCAGAAAGATGAAAGGTCAAGGAAGCCCAAAGGGTAGGTTTTGCATTATAAATACTCCTTCGGGAGCTTGTAAACGTGCTTTTCTTTTTGGAGACTCAAGAGCTACATTGCATTGTATTGAAAGATCATATTCTTAAGCATATGAATACGAATACTTGTTAAAACCCTTTTGTCGGATGATGTGTTTTGCTGTGACAACATTGTGTGTATTTCTTGAACAGTTTCAGAACATCCTATGATTAATGAAACTGCATTTTCAATAACATCATTTATGCATCATGTTTATCTATGCTTGTGTTAATGATGTTCAGTTTTTATCACTTTCTAAATGGATGTTAATACCTTTGTCTATTAGCATTTCGTTTTATCTTTCAGGAAGTAAAGGGGAATCTTGCCATTAAGAACTATTTCTTCTGTGGTCAGATACCTTGCAAGCATAACCCCAAAGACGTGCCATTAACTGCATCTCTTCGGGCGTATATTTTTTATTTATTCTCTTGCTACGCATAGTGTTGTGGATATGTTCAATGCATCAATCATGTATTTTGTATCCTATGAATAAGTGTGTGCCCGCAGATTCAATCAGGTTCTTTTGAGACCGGAAGGGAAGGCGTCTTAAGCGGTAGCCGGACCCACACCCCGGACGGGATCCCTACTCCAAACGGTTTAAGGTCTAATTGGGACTTTCTACCGGGGAGATCCCCTACTGTTGGCAGGACAAATTTTCCCGTCAACAGAATTGGCGCTAGAAGGAGGGCCTGAACCTCCGACCAGATGTTTAACGAAAAGGGGAGGGCCAGATGACAAGCTGAGCCCTTAGAGCCTGCAGTTAATCTCATATCTGTAATGGCTCGTTCCCAAATCATTCTCCCGAGATGTTTGTCGGAGTTTTATGAGCCTGGATACTTCATCTTCGATGAACTTATGTATCACTTGTCCCAGTTAAAATTTGATGGTGAAAATGGGGTGTCCATAACCCAACACTGTTCAGATTTTTGTGACTTTGGTGAGTGCTATGAAATTGACAATGAGGGTTTGTTTTGTTTGCTTTTCTTCGTCACCCTCGAAGGTCACGCTAAGCAATGGTGCTGCACTTTGTCAAAATCTTCCATCCATTCATTTGAACAACTCGCTAGTGAATTACAACAAGCTTTTCACAGGTATAATTTTCATAACGTTTTACTAAAGATAAATGACATTAGAATGGAACCTCAGGTATCTTTAGACGAGTTCTCTATCAGATTCATTCATTATTGTTTTGAGTTCCCCGAAAAGGATGTCGATTGGAGGTTGTTAAGAGAACAGTTCACGTATGCGATTCTCGTTTCCCTTGAACCATTTCAGTCAGCAACCCGACCTGAGCCTAGTGTTCCCTATGACAATCCGCAAGTCAACGATTGTTCTAAGTCTTTCACATACCATGTCGAATCTGAACACCCCAGTGGCTCATTATCTCTTTTGGCTCCTGAAACCTACCCCGAGCCCACTCGATGTCTCCCTGGACTTAGTCCTAAATTTAGATCACACTTGGATTATGAATCAGATTCACATTCGGATGATGAATCTGGTTCACATTCGGATGATGAATCTGGTTCACATTCGGATTATGAATCTGGTTCATATTTGGATTATGAATCTGGTTCAGATTCAGATGATGAATCTAGTTCACATACGGACTATGAATCGACTCCTACCCCACATAAAGTTGAATCCCTTACAAGGTCTGCCAGATCTTTGTGTGCTTTGAATTCATGTGCTGAAAAGCCTTGTAGGGTTAATGCCCCCGCGACTCAATCTTTTCGTTCATTGTTCCCTAGTTTGTTTCTTGATCCCGCCATACCAATAAATTTGTCTAGACATTCAAAGTTTTCTTATACTGGTATTGGCGAAAATCATAAGCACGCAGGTGGTGTTTCACAATCACAGTCTAAAATCAATGAATCTTTTAAATCTGATCTGTCTCACTCAGAATCTTCAGACAACCATGGGAGCAATTATCTGATTAGGCAACCTCAAGATGTCCTCTTTATTGATCCATCCCAGTCGGTAACTCTCAGGGAGCCTGACATGCCAGGTGCCCAACTCGACCACATCGATGGTTGTAGTGATCACTCCTTATCTGAAAACATATTCAATCATATCACTGAGGATTGTCACTCACATATTTTTTCCGACCATATGGAGACACCAGCAGTTGATGCTGCACTTTGGGAAGTTTCAAGCACCTATCATAAAGTCGAAGCGCTTCAGCTTCTGCCAACCGTTTCTGAGATGACGATCCCCAAATACCACGCTCCTCTTAGCATAAACGCGTCGAATTCACCCCATCCTGGCAAATCTGGAGAATCCGGCGTTTTGGATTATCAATCTGTCAAGGGCGCAAACATTCGACCAAATTGATACAAAGCCCACTGACATTTTGCAACTCACCACAATCCATGGTCACATCCAGTCACTTGTTGATCTTGCCCAACCATCAAAGTTGGGAAGCCCTCCGCTCGAAAGTCCGGAGTTTGTTCAAGGCAGTGAGGAATTGTAGCCTACATTGAAAGTGGATTCGGATCCTCATACCCTTGACCAAACCAAAGAGCAACCTCGAGCTAGGGTTTTCCAAACTAGGGTTTCTATGCTTGGATGCGCGTGCATCTATAATTCACCTGGCACTTGCTTATTGTTTCCATTCCATAAAACTGATGATCCTCACTACCATAATGAGCATGCTGGTTCGTTCGACCAACTCCATCCGGTGGATGTGCTTGAAAATAGGAATTGGCTTACCCATCACCCCTTAGATCCAGGGTCGTGCACGAATGATTTTGTGTCATTTATCAATAATGTTGAGTTTCAAGAACAGATTGAGGTATATCAAGATGAGAGTGAGATTCAGCCTGCACAATCTGTTCTGGCATGTTCTTTGGTAAGTATCTATGATCCTTTTGCCGTTGCACCTGCTCCTCAGGTAAGTTTTACTACTGCTGCACTTTTTTGGATATTAGCTCTGATCTTGATCATTGTTGTTCTTGCAGGTCAGGAACTGATGTAGTGGCTGCACTGGAAATTTGATTTTACATAACCCGACCGCATCATTGGTTAAACTAGGGTTTAGGTGTAGGCTAGCTAGGACCTGCAATAAATTTTTAGTTCAAAGTTAATTAGGTTTACTTACCCAATTTTACTTCATAGTTTAAAAGTGTCTTTGTTGTTTTTGTTTACAATTAATATCTTAGGCAACATCATGTTACAAGTATTTTCTTTCATTTCCTTTTCAGTTGCTTGTTGCTGCATAAATAATCGTTGCTTGTAGTGCGCCTCTTTTCCACCTACAACTGGTTGATCGTTCTCGCACATGGCGTTGCATTGCACCTTGAGCCTCGCTTATTACATTGCGGCATACTCTCTCTCCCTCACATCATTTTTGTCATATCGCCTGCCACTTCATGAGCCCTCATTGCAACCCTATCACCTTGCAGTCTTGTTTTGCCCTGATGGCTGAAACAGTAACCCCATTGTTGTGTGAGTTTATGGTGGTTATCTCAAGAGGCAGCTTTCTTTTAAGACCAATCATCGAAGTCGCATTATCAACAAGATGCCTATGAGTCTAAACTTATTATCTGGGGAGATACGAGCCGGTTGTCTGTGGGAGACCTGATGAGTTGAAATGGCCCTTACTCGTAAGCCTAAGCCTTGTGCCCAGCATAGTCTTGGAAATTTTAATGTGCTGTCTTGCACGCTACGCCTATTGTGGTGGATGGGATGTGAAGGTTTGGCACGAGGGAAAACCCAAATCAGGATATCTTTCAGTTTCTGTAAAACAAGAAACAACCTCTCATGCTCATAAAATAAGTCGGGATCCCTCATCCGCCCATGAAAAATAAGTGCCACGAGCACATGAAAATAAGTGCTACAAGCACATGAAACAAATAAGGGTAAAGGATCGAGAAAGGCTTCCTGCGCAGAGAGGTAATGCAACGACTCCGCCGGGGTACTGACCAGGCTCGCTGGCAGCGGAGCAACGTTTGTGATTTCTTGAAGTGACTCCATTGGGGTACTGTCCAGGCCTGCTGACAGCGGAGCAACACCAGAAAATTACTTTAAAATCCTGAAAATAATAAGCCCACTGCCTTGCTCATTACATCATCCACAAGCTACCGGCGTCTGTGAGCTTTCTCTTTGATGTGTTTCTGATTAGCGGGACTTAGTGAGGCACAAGGATTAGGCATACTTGTAAAGGGCCAAATTAATACAGAGGGTACCCATGCAGCTTGTTCAATATTCCCTTGCATCACTATCTTGGCTCAGGCTATTGTTGTGATATTGACAGAGATGCTAGATTCTACCAGTGGTTCGCCATTTGTTGTAGCCACTACAACACCACCCAAAATTTTGGATATATTTAAAATTTCAGGTCCCCCTCTGCTTGCGTTGTCGTTAAGGTCTTTCACCGAACCTACAGCCAGTGACATCCTACTGACCTATCCCCAACCCCTCTTGAGTTTTCTCACCATCATGATCAGATGTCGTTGCTACAATCGCGCCATGTGAGGGAGGGATCACCCAGCATTCGTTCGAATAAGAACTTTCCATACATTCAGCTCCCTTGCCATGGGTCATTAAGCGCGTTGTTTGAATACTTCTCTTATGATCATCGGTCCCATGTATTTTGTCTAGGGGCACCACTCGTAAAGAGTAACCATGAACTAATTAAGGTTATGTTGTTTATACAGGTCAATCCACTGACTGATCAATTCATCAACGATTGTCATGGCACCAAGGGGAATAAGAGTAAGCTACACCAGAAGAATCTTATGATAACGCCACTGATATCAAAATACAAAGGTTTCTCATGTTATTAACAGGGATGCCATATTAAGAGTGCACATGTTGATGTTATCCAGACAATGACACAACAATAAAGGGTTTCTTCTATTTTCCACAATTAGATGAAATGGTTCACAGGTTCAAATGCATCTTGATAAGCATTGAAAAGGAATAAAGATGAACTATAAAGTTCGTCGCTTCAAATCCGACACTCTTGTTAGTCTCATCATCACCCATCAAAGTACAGTTGGTAGGTTTGATGGTTTAGGTAATGGGTGCATGACAAGTTTTGGCACAATCTCAAAATCTAAACGCACCTTTGGGAAGCATCTTTGTCAAACCTAAACTTCATGATAGGCGCAAATCGATGGACCTAGGCTATGGTTGTAAATATCATATAATTGAACCAAGGCGCAAAGTTATGTAGTGTCTGAAACACATAGAGTTGCGGATCGGAACTATATCATAACACATTTCGAATGGGCCTAAATAGTTCTATGGTGGACGTAGCAATCGATGTTTCACAATCTGCGACCCTGCGACCCAACGACCTAGTCGCCAGGTCGCAAGGTCGCATGTGCATCTGTTTTCACAATCTGCGACCACGCGACCCAGCGACCTAGTCACCAGGTCGCAAGGTCGCATGTGCATCTGTTTTCACGATCTGCGACCCCGCGACCCAGCGACCTAGTCGCCAGGTCGCAAGGTCGCATGTGCATCTGTTTTCACGATCCGCGACCCCGCGACCCAGCGACCTAGTTGCAAGGTCGCAAGGTCACATGTGCATATGTTTTCACGATCCGTGACCCCGCGACCCAGCCAGGTCGCAGGTTGCAACAACATCCAAGTCGCAAGTCGCAACAACGGCTCAGGTCGCAGGTCGCAAAAGGGACTGGGTTGCAAGGCAGCCCAACGGTCAGAAATATGAAAGGTCAAGGAAGCCCAAAGGGAAGGTTTTGCATTATAAATACTCCTTCGGGAGCTTGTAAACGGGCTTTTCTTTTTGGAGACTCAAGAGCTACATTGCATTGTATTGAAAGATCATATTCTTAAGCATATGAATACGAATACTTGTTAAAACCCCTTTGTCGGATGATGTGTTTTGTTGTGATAGCACTATGTGTATTTCTTGAACAGTTTCAGAACATCCTATGATTAATGAAACTGAATTTTCAATAACATCATTTATGCATCATGTTTATCTATGCTTGTGTTAATGATGTTCAGTTTTTATTTCTTTCTAAATGGATGTTAATACCTTTGTCTATTGGCATTTCATTTTATCTTTCAGGAAGTAAAGGGGAATCTTGCCATTAAGAACTATTTCTTCTGTGGTCAGATACCTTGCAAGCATAACCCCAAAGACGTGCCATTAACTGCATCTCTTCGGGCGTATATGTTTTATTTATTCTCTTGCTACGCATAGTGTTGTGGATATGTTCAATGCATCAATCATGTATTTTGTATCCTATGACTAAGTGTGTGCCCGCAAATTCAATCAGGTTCTTTTGAGACCGGAAGGGAAGGCGTCTTAAGCGGTAGCCGGACCCACACCCCGGACGGGATCCCTACTCCAAACGGTTTAAGGTCTAATTGGGACTTTCTACCGGGGAGATCCCCTACTGTTGGCCGGAAAAATTTTCCCGTCAACAATAAGTTACCATCTTCTTTTAGGAAATCCATTTCCTCCTCCTGTATTTCTCCTTCATCCTTGGTATTAAAGTGTCTCTCCCATCCAAAGATAAGGTTTCGGACCTGTGGAGGAATGCCTGTAGAATAGGCATCAAAGAGGTTTTCACTACCTCTTTGCCTGAATTTCTTCCTCTCTTGATAGGGCCCATAGTAGGCTTGGTTGTTTCTGTTTCCCTTTGCCTTTAGCCTCCTTCTTGGTCGTCTATCTTTTACCATATTTTCATGCAGTAGTACCAACCGTTGAATAAACTGACATTGCTGCAACAATTACTTTCCTAGTGGTTGAGTGACACCTATATATTGCAGCATAAAGTAGATAAATGTTTTATTAAAAAAACATTGGAAAGGAATCGCATTGCTGGCCGTGACATCCTGGCAATGAGTAGAGCAACAGTCATCCATGTTCCCCCCTCTTAGGAGTATAATATAGAGAAGGGTGGTAGGATTGAAAGCTTTTTTCTTACAGGAATGGATATGAATGGCGAGACACATAGACATAAACTCCAATATTCAAATAGAAAAATTGAAATTTCTAATCACCCATAGGTTATAGACCCACAAATAGGAAAACCCCTCCCGACTCACAAATTTGACAAGGTAAGGACAAAAATTTGACACAGTAAGCCATGGGCCCATTCAAACCAAACTGAAACCTCTCAAAATAGAATATAATATTTTAAGAACTGGCTTAGACCTTAAGACATGAAGATCTGCCCACATCCCTAACACACAACTGGCCACATGATGAAATGACTGAGGGGGAATAGGTCTAGAATACCAATTGCGTCGAGTACAGTTAGGAGGGTAGTCATTTAGACGCATGAAATGTAATTCATAATTCTGGGACAAGAAAGCCTAAGCCCTAGAATTACACCCAATGTGCAACATACAAGGAGACTCTAGACTTGAGTGCATGGGTCAGTGTAACACCCGTAGTTTCTATGCTTTTTAATTGAAAATTGAATAAGTCCAAAGGGGAAGTGTACCCCATTGAAGAACTCATGTGTGGATTTATGTTATTTTTAATTAATAAAAATAAATGGAAAAGTTATGTGTGCAATGACTAGATATAGAATTGAGATCTGAAACCTAAATCCATGAGGATATGGATGAAAGGATGAGACTTTCCCACACCTTCTAGAAATCCTTGGAAGGAATATTAACAAAATTATATTTAGAGATAAACATCTGATTTACCCAATAAAGAGGAAAGTAATTGGGAAGAGGAAGAAAAAGCTGGAAAAGGGAAAAGACATCTTTAAAGTACCTCAATGAAGGAAAGCCTAGGCAAAGCAGGAAGAAAGCATCTTGAAATTTCTCGACGCAGAAATTAGAAATAGGCATGGAGAAGCACAACTTAAATAAGCTACTATAGGATAGACAAAGGGTTGTCTATCACGGGAATCAAAGGTTTCAGCTCGGGGGGTGAGTTACGGAGATAGAACTCTAAGTTTGGGAGGACTAGTCTAAGAAATTGGTATGCACACAGAGCTAATCTATTTCAGAATTATATGAAATTTCATATGTGTAAATAAAGTCTTGTTTTAACTAGTTAGTTAAATTTTGATATGTTGAGTTATTTAATACCCATACATTTAACATATTTTGATAAGGCATAATTACTACAAATCTATACATTTGTATGGGAGTAGTCTGATGAGACCCATCTACTAGAATGTCTAAACCTATCATAGGTTTAAATCTAGAGATCAGTATCTCATTGAGAAGTTATTAATTATGTTTACGAAAATAAAATGCTAGTAGAAATTGTTTATCAAATTCGTTGTATATTCATAAAAAAATTTAATCCATACGCAGAACAAAAATCAAGTATATAGTTGTAGTACTGATATACTTTGATTTTATATTTCTGTCATAATTATACCAGAGAAAGTACAGTATTCAATCAATTAAGTTCGTTAATAAGCCATTCTAGTACCGCAGATAATAACTGTGATTTGAAATAAATAAGAAAAGTAAAAACAGTAAGGTACTAATCATTTCAAATTAATCTATGTATGCTGGACAGAACATGCATTTTGTCCAAACTAATAATTTCTATTATAATTAGAAGTGAACACTTTGATTCTAAATTATGTTTCTTTACTATTATAGAAATCAAATGAATAAGATTTTGTACTGAACGAATATAAATATTCTATAGCAGAAATGAGTCATATTAGAAATTATGCAAGGATGTAGAAAATTTCCATATTGCACAATCTAAATACATTATATATAAAAAAAGAATTGGATATATATATAGTTTCGTTTTGTATATATACTAAACCAATATAAAGAAATCCTTTTCGTCTCGATTATATCCGAGTATATTTCAAAGCATAAAATTTAAAGAAAAAAAATTAGGAATTGATAAATGAATTTAAAACTTCTTTAAAGCTGATGATACAGTATACTCGGTATAGTATAAATAGAAAAATTGTATCCTAATTCAAGAAATTTTTTAAGATACATAGAATTTTATAAACCATAAGTAATAGTGGTGCAAGATTATTCATTTAAAATTATCATAAAACCTTGTGGAAAAAGGGTGTAAATATATGCTTAAGATAGTGAAATGATAATACCGAGAAGTAGTAAAGGAACAAATGAAACCATTCTAATCATGGAAACAATATTCATACCAAAGTCCCCTTATACATGAAAGAATATTAAATCTGGACGGTTAAACAAATTCTACTTTTAATTTTAACTGTAACCTAGCCAAGTAGGCAGACGAAACTTAATGAGCTCTAGTATAAAACATGATCAAGCAGGAAATCGACAAAGATCGAGTGAAAAATTGCACTCCACATACACGTGAAGACCAACCTGTGTGGAAGAAGAAAATTTATTCGTAAAAATTGAAGACTGCTAGGGAAAGAATGTTGAGTTCGTAGAGACCAAAAGGGAGAGAAAGATTTCTTACCTGTACATGTAAATATGGAATTATTAGCTAGATTCTAACTCATATTTAGAAATAGAAAATCTAAAGCCTGTTGATACAGGTGTAACATAGTAAAACATAAGAAAAACTAGAAGGAGGAAATAACGAAATTACCTGTTGGAAAGAATAGGGGCAAACTGGGACTGAAATCGATGGTATGCGACTTTTGCAAAATTGTGATTAGTTGCAAATCTACGTCCTTCTTAAACCTCAATGTATTGACCACGAGAAAAAAAAAATTATGTAAATAAATTTTGCTGGGAGATTATTTCTAGTAGAAGAAAATCGAACCCAAAACCATAAACTCACAAACACTCTAAATTTCAAAGCTGATAAATCAAATGCATAACCAGGACTAAAGTTGAACGTTACTTTGAGATACTATGTATCCATTTCCTGTGTTTGAAATCCCAATTAACTCTGCAGCAAAAGCTGCCACAGAGGGCAAGATAAGAGAAAATGAATTTCTCTTTGTTGCGAAGGAGTTGTAACATAAACAAAAATTACATTTCATCATCAGTAAGATTTCTGAAAGAAGTAAGCTGTGAGATTGAAATCAAGGAAGAATAAGTAAACCAGTGACTAATGGCGGAGAGATGACATTGAAAATTGGAAAATACATAAGCCGAACAACATTTTAAGAAAAGGAAAAATGAGTATAACGTTACAGTGACAAATCTTACCAGTTCCACATACGTTAGAAACTGGACTGTGAGGTGTCGAGTTGCTCCACTTTGCGTAAAGATATGGCGGAAGGAACAAAAACCAAATTTATAGTGGATGGAAAGAATGAAATCCAGAATAAAATTTTGCATTTCAAACCCATCGCCAGGGAGAAACCCTAATTCATCTCGGCCATACAAGTGTCACCAGATGAACGCATAACAAAGGAATCGGTGAGTCAAGGGTGAATAAACCGAGATATTATGGAGGCATATGAAATGAATTTAATGAAGATTACCAGTCACATAAATGCCATAAATGTTAGAGAGTACCCTTCAAAACCACGTGAGATTGCACTGGGCTCGAAGACTAGACTTTAAGAGTTGGCTTCATTAAATAAATATTAACTCTGACATAAAAGCTCAAACCTACTTTGAAACCCTTGTACCAAAAATGATATAACTTACCATCAATGCCCAGAAATTGATCTTTCTTGAGGTATGGATCCCAAACCAATGAAAGACGAAACGTAATTTAATCCACGTATTAATGTAATGACCTTACTTTATAAACCAGAAACCATAACAATGAAGTTGATATTACATTCGAAATAAGATAGCAATGATGGTAAGGATAATATAAAGGAATATGGATTCATGCGTATGAGTGAAACTCGAAAGTATACCTTCGTATAATAAGAGTTCACCTAGGAAAGGTTTAGATGCGAGTCTTAGGATTTAGGAAAATGTTTAGTGAGAAATTGGAGAGTAAGGGTATTAGTTTTAATTTCTTCTAGTGCATATACATATATGTATCGGAACATATATAGATATAGATATATGTCCATAAAACCTATGATTGACAATGCAAATAAATAATGCAGAGAGACAATTATTTTATAAATGATTAGGGAGGTTAAAGTATGGGGGTCATGTATTAAGGTTACAAGAATACAGTAACTACTATCCAGTAGAATAGGAAACTATTAAGGTTAGTAGTTAATAAACCCTCCCTAATTTTTAAGTGAAGGAGAGTTACTAAAGTGGGTTGGTAAGTAATAAAAAGTTTAAGGATTTTACTAGAAAAAAAATAAAAAAACTCTTTGTGTAAATGAGAGACATTACAGCCAGGAATATTCAAGTGGAGATTCAATAGCTAAAGGCATAGAGCAAATAAACTCAGAAAGACAATTTAAAACACTAAAACACAGAGGCTTAAAATAAAATGAACCTAAATCCTCGTGAGACGAAGCACCATGCAGAGAAAATAAATAAAATTTGAACAAACACTATAGGGTTTAGAGTCTCGTCCATGCAAACCCACAAAGGTTTTACAACTTCCATCTAATACTAGACAATGAACTGTATCATTCCAATTATATAACAAAGGAAACATCTCTTCACAGATATATTTATTGTAACAGACTAGAAGAATTATTAAGCTCACCGCGGCATACATATTTAGGATACAAACCACATACCAGGTGACACGGTGTGGTCGCAATGCTCCAACCTTCTCCCACACAACGTCTGCTCTTCCTTCCTCTCAATTCTGCCAGAAAACGACACCGCCATTTCCTTCACCTGCCTTCATAAACCCCTTAATGCGCCAACATTGTTTCCCATACCATTCTGAAAGGGTTAGTTGTCCTCCACCATATACATCGCGAGCCATTATATCATGTGAGTGGTGGTACCACCCCTCCGATCGCCTATCGTCATTATCCTCGAGTGTCTGTGTGGTACATGTCACCGCGTGCCACCTCACACCTCCCATCTCCCGTATGGAACCCCGATCGGGGATAATAACAACCAATATATTTATTATAATTATAATAATTAATATAATATTGTATTATTATATAATATTATATTAATATATTAATAATTATATAAGATAATAAACATATAATATAATAATAACTCCTATAATATAATAATAACAATTGTGTAATAAACTTCCAAATAATTAAAATTACAAAATGAAAGGATTAATATTATAATCCTAATGGATTAATAAATCTAGTATATTACAATTATAAATCAAAAGGATTAATATTAAAAAAAAATGGCCTAATACTTCCTTAGTTTGTAAATTTGTTTGTATTCCTCCATGCTTGACCTATGGTTTGAGAAGCCATGACCAAGGGGAATATAAGCCGCTAAACTCACTTAGGAATCACACCTAGCCTAGGCCACATCATCCCTAAGCTGACTAGACTTTAGCATGTCTCGCCCCACTTGCATAGGCGCAAGAACCTCTCTGAGGTTTGATTCTAGGTTGCCTTGCTAATGAGGCTCGTCCTCAAGAGGTTGTGCTAGTGGGACCTGACCAAAGAAGTTAACACTAAAAACATAAGGTATTAATATTATAAATTCTTAGATTGATATTATAAACTCAAGGGATTATTAATATTATAACCCCAAGGGATTAATAAACCCAAGGCATTAATATTATAAACTCAAAGGATTACTATAAAAAATCAAGAGATTAATATTATATACCCATGGGATTTATATTATAAATCCAAGGTATTACTAATATTATAAACCCAATGGATTAATATTGTAAAGGTAATGGATTAATAAACAGAAATATTAATATTATAAACCCCACATATTATTATTAAAAACGAGAGTGACTAATATTATAAGCCCTTGGAATTAATAAACTCAATGGATTAATATTATAAACCCAAGGTATTAATGAACCGAAGGGATTATTATTATTATATAACTAAGGGAAATATCTTGGGTTTATGACATTAATCCCTTCAATTTGAAATATCAATAATTTTTGTTTATTAATAAACCAAGGGATGAATATTATAAATGGAAAGGATCAATAAACCCTAGTGATTATTAATATTATAAAACTAAGTTATTAAACAAGACAATGGATTAATATTATAAACTCTTGGGATTAATGAATGTAAGGGATTAATAAACCCAAGGGATTAATATACCCAAAAAGTTAATATTATAAAACCCTGAGATTAATAAACCCAAAGGATTAATAGTATAAACCGAACAAATTAATAAGCTGAAGGGAAATTAGTAAACTCAGAGGTTTATTAATATTATAAACCCAAGGGATTATTAATATTTCATTAGTCTTTGGTAGATTATTTTCTGTATCTGTTATTTTAAACAGGAAAGAAATGCCATAACAAGAGGTTTACAATTTAAGGAGTGCTATTTGGGAAAATAAATGTCATAACAAGAGGTTTACAATTTAAGGAGTGCTATTTGGGAAGAAATCGACCAGTCAAGTCTATTTCATTTGAAATCCCTATCAGCATATAGTGTGAATGAGGGTATTTTTGAAGCCTTAAGATATCATAAAGCACAACTCAATCTTTTGGGATCAAATAATCCATCTTATTGATAATCAATAAGCTATAAACATGTAGATATTTTTGCATATATCAAGGGATTAATATTAGAAACCCAAGGTATTAATATTAAAAATAAAATTGATTAATATATAAACTCAAGGAACTGATATTATAAACCAAAGTGATTAATAAACCCAAGAGATTATTAATATTATAAACCCTCGTAATTAATATTATAAAGCTGAGGGAGTATTAATATAATAAATGGAAGGGATTAATAAACTAATCTCTTATCAATATTATGAACCCAATAAATCAATAAACACAAAGGATTATAAACCCAAGGCATTAATATTAAACCATAGTATTAGAATTATAAATATAAGATTAATATATCAAACATGCGATTAATATTTTAAACCCTAAGATTATAAATCGTAATGTATTATTATACATATTAGGGATCAATATTGTAAACACAACATATTAATAAACACAAGAGATGAATAATATTATAAACTCAATGGATTGATTTACCCAAGTGATAATAAACCCCAAGGAATAATATTAAACCTTAGGATTAATATAATTAACCCAAGGGATTATAAACCCTACTATTAATATTATAAATTCAAGGCATTAAACACCATACGATTAATATTATAAGTCCTATAGTTATAAACCTTAAGATTATAAACCTTAAACCAAGTATTATAAATTCGAATAAATCCTAAACCCTAAATCCAATATTATAAACCAAAATACTAAACCTTAATCTATTCAATGTCACAATTCAAAATTGAATAAATTGCAATGCAATGTATCATTTTGATAATGATTGTGAGAACACTTGTTGCATCCAGATGATGCTTGTCACACAACAACATTGGATAGATTTTCATACCATTCGAACATCACAATCTTAAACTCTAATATTAAACCAAATATTCAAATTCAAACTCTTTGTAAAATAGTTTCTCCAAGTATATAGACGGGACTAGTGTTATAAACTATTAGGATTATTATTGCAAACCCCATAAATTATTAATATTATAAGCCCAATAGATTAATAAACCCAAAAGATTAAATTAGATAAATTGTAATCTAATATAACATTCTGACAAAAATTTCCATACTGCAATGTTGCATAAATGCACCTACCATTTGGATGTCACATTATTATTATTATTATTATTATTAAAGTTAATTAATATTATATTCTTTTTAATAAGCATTTTCAAATTTTCGTGATCGTATGAGGATGAAACCTTTTCATGAAATTGATATAAGTCATTGTTGTTATAAATTCAATGTAAAATTATGGAATCATAAATTCATTACAATTATTAAGTAATATGAATGCATCTTCTCTATCTATCAAGATATTCAAATATGGTTTCTTTCCATGTTTGCATTCATAATACAAATATAACATGACTACAAATCAAAATAAAACATAAATTTGATGTAGTTGAAACATAAAATTATACATTGAAGAATAAAAAAATTCAATTGATAGCATTGGAAGTTAATAAAAGGACATTAATAGAGGGAATAGATTGTCGGATCGCATGATGAACCCTAGCTTTCCTTCTGTAGCTCCCCTCTTCATCGATGTCGTTAGGCCAATGGTAGGCCTCGGAGATCTGGGCGTCCAGAGGACTGTGGATGCACCACCGCTCCAGGATGCTTCTGCAAACCTTCACGGAAGCCGCCAATCGAAATGTTGACAGCTATACTGTGCGAGATGCATGATCACCGAATATGAACTAGAAGTTGATCCTCCTCACCAGTAGTCTCCCGACAGCCATGAAATATGGGAAATGAAGGCCCCCAGCACCGCGATTCTCTGGAAAGATACTTGGCACCTCCCTGCCAGGAAAATAGTTCGAGCCGCGGATACCAAATATCAGGCCAGAATCATCAATCTGGCTTCTACTTTGCATATTGGTAGTGAGGGTTTCTTAGATCTACTCTCTCATGCCTTTTAACTCCAGATCTCACTTCTCACGAGCAGATCCATACTTCGGTTCACTCAACAAATAGAGTTCAAAATCTCTTGCATGCCCTTCAGCACAGGTTGAGGATTCTCTCAGCTCTTCAGAGACTTCTATATGGAGGTAAACAACTTGATACTTTTTTTCCCCTTTCATTTTACAACATTGAAAGAGATACTACTTTAGTTTTATCTGTTCGTTTGAGAGGAGGAGTAGCGGGAAATTCATCATTTGCTCGAGCTTTCTCCTACAATGATGTTGTCCCTCCATAGCCCAAGAAAGATTCCCAATCCCCTGAGGCCCCTAAGCCTTTTATGGTTGATAAAATAGAGGATTTCCCCTCCATAAATATTTCCCATCCAGATTTGGCATAACAGTCTAAAAAATTTGCAGAAACCGCCATCATCTGTAGATTCAATGGACTTTGGCCTCACACAAAGGAACTCCTCGAGTGGATCTATGCCAACTAGACCCACAACTCGAAGGTCAACTTTTTCTCAAATGGTTTCTTCATAGTACTGTTTGATCACATCAAGGATTATCAAAAGGCCCTAACAGAAGGTCCATGGTTTTTGGGAGCAACTAGGCTATTCCTCAACCCCTAGTTCCTAGATTTTGACCCAGCAACAATAGTCATCACCAACATTATTGTCTGGTTCAGGCTTCCCAATTTACTTGTCGATTTATGGAACCTTTCAGTCTTCCAAAGAATAGGAAACACCCTCTGCCGCTATCTTAGTGATTTAGCATTTCAAGGATATAGAGTAATGTATAATTTTTCTAAAAATAATCTCCAATACAAATATTTTTCGAATTTTCAAATGAGTACTTGAAAGTATAAAATTCTTATATAATTCTTCGTATCAGACTACATCCAGCTAAAATATATCCCCAACAACATTGTTAAATTGGTTGCCAGACTTACTCTTGGATATTTAGTCACAAATATATGCTTTGATTTAATAACACTGTTAAGTTAGTTGTGAGACTTAATATTGTATATTTAGTCACAAATATATGCTTAGATTTAACTTTGAACTAAAAATTTAATTTATGATTGAAATATTTACATATCTCACACTTTTGACTTTTGACTGTGGTTGAAACAGCTCACTTGATTAATGCTTCCAACGTAAATGACTTGTTTTATAAATTGGCAACCGAACGTCTCTACCAAATCAAACCTGGTGAACCTCTCTATCAAATAGAAACTCGATGAACCTATTTACCACAGTTAATATATTAAACCCTTATAGAAATAAACCTTGATAAAATCTAAGAAAAAAACAAACAATGAATGGTAAACTTGGGCGAACCTTCATGTCAAATTGAACGTGCGTAGGAAATCCTGATTATCACACAAAACTCGCTGTCTTTGAAAATGTGTTGAAATTATTTTCACAACTGTGTTGATGTTGAAATTATTTTCACAACTGTGTCGATTTACTTTTGTATCGAGTTGTTTTGTGGAATATTAACGGTCAGTCGTTTCAATTTGAAACATTATGGAACAAAACCTAAAAACCTCCACACTCAATAGCCTCAACACGCACAGTAAAACCAGCCACAGGACATGAATAATGGGCGCTGGCATGATGTTATTAATACGGTTTGTGATGGCGTGTGGTTATTAATAATTTTGGTTACAACAATGGCTACACAATCCATTTCACACACGCATACCTCCTATGGTCGCAACTCATGGCACGCTTTCATTTGAATTGTAGTTTACAAGTTTGTAATGTAAAACACAACCACCTTTAACATAAAACCACCTTTCAACTCATTTTTATTATTATTCCTAATTCCATTCTTTTTCTGGTTTGTCACATGTGATTTTTTTTTTTCCATAATTTTCATGTGTTGTGATAAACAATACGCACAATAACAATAAAATTTTATGAAAAAATATTTTAAAGAAGCCTTAAATATTTTATTTACATGTACAAACAAGTTATCACTTACAATGTCATTGTTGATAGAGCAGGATGACTAGAATATGCTAGCATATTATAATTTAGACCATGAGATCAGAATAATTAATTAGAAAATGGTTAAAGTGCTCAATTCGTATAAGATGTCAACTTAAAAATGAAAATGAAAATAGATCATTTCAATGCTTTTTTATTTAAAAATTTGTTACAAGTTAATAATATTATTAAAACTTATATTTCTATTTAATGATACTTTTGCTTCTGAATCATTTTTGAATTATAAAAATATTTTTATTTTCTTTTGATACTTATATAATTAGATTTTAATAACTTGTATGGAGTGACTTACCAAGGGGCTCATGATAATAATGTTATTGTGATAATGTCAGTTGAGATATCTCCCGTGGTTCCCAATGTGCATCAATTTGTAGAGGTTTTTTCATGTCGAGAGAGTGTTGCAAGGGTTGGTTAATAAGGATTGTTGTCTTTGGGATGGTGGGACACCCATTGTGATGAGGACATGGTTTGAAATACTACAAACTTCCATTAAAGATAACATTTCTACCTATCGAGGAAGTTTTTTCAATGACTTGGAATTGGTAATATGGTATCCCAATTCAGAATTGGTTTTAGTTCTTAGTTTCTTCCATCTCGTAGGTTGGTCAACACCCTCGGTGCTCAAACTTTTGAATTTACCACTTTTAATCTCTCTCTTTCTTAATTTAAGCCTTCTCTAGATATTTCCCCCCTTGTACTAGTCTCCTCTTACTTACCTTCATGGTGTCCCTCTATCCCTGTTGTATTTTGTGCTCACTTCTCCTTAGTCTATACATTTTCCCTCCCCCCATCTAACATTTCTTTCCTTTTTCTTCTTCTTTTTTCCATGGGTTTTCTTGGTAAGTTTCTACCTAGGAATCTCTTGGTGGTTAGTATATTGGGGTTCACCTCTTTTCTTCTCCCTCCTCCTGAATTTACTCTCAAGGATTACTTCTTGAGAGGATTTTGTGTTGGTGATGTCTTTTTATTTTCCTCTCAACGGTCGTGCACCTATCCATCTAATCGAACTTCTTCAGTGTTGGGTATGTGTTATATTCTTCCAATGACTAAGCATGCACCCATGGTTTTGTGCATGGTTTTGCACATGGTTTTGGGGTACGATGGTTTTCGGCCCTTGGTATTTTTGTAGATCCGGTCAAGGGAACTACGGCTATGTTCTAATCCAGGGTTAATGGATTAGGGTTCATGTATGCTTTGGCATGTATATATGTGTGTTGTAACACTAAAAGGTATATAATGAAAAATCAAGCTGGTCGTTCCGATTTGGGATCCAGGGGAAAATCTATGTGTTTATCTATTTTATGTTTTATGCTCTCGCTATTGTTTATTTTCTGTTATAAGATTTGTGTGTAGATAACTTTTTTTCAGGGTTAAAACCTACATTTGGTATCGAAGCCAGGTTTTGGCTTCAAGGGGACGCCTTTGCTACTGAGGGTTTTTTGCTCGGGCCTGAGGTAGACCCTGTTCAGTGGGAGATCTGCGGGATCGATTCTTACAGTGAAAGAAGATGGCTAGCGGCGGGAAGATAAAGATCGAGAAATTTAATGGTTGTGTACAGCCAAGATGTGGTGTTTAGAGAGGTGAAAGATGTTGTTAAACATGAATTCATACCAAATGAACCTAAGAAGGTAGAGTTTGAGCTAAAGGAGGATGAATCAGACTCTACAATAGAAGAAGACTTAGAAGGGGAAGAGCGACAAACTCTAGCTATGAGAAGATCAGCTCGGGAAAGAAGACAACCAGAAAGGTATAGTCCATTTTCCTTCTGTTCAAATTTGTCCTTAACTATAACTGATGATGATTCCAGAACAGTCAGGAATTCAGTAGATTCAGAGGATGGAAAACTCTGGAAGGAGGCCATGGTTGATGAAATGGCATCCTTGTACAAAAATGAGGCATGGGATCTGGTGGAGTTGTCAGCTGGAAGGAAGCCCATCGGGAGGAAATGGGTGTTTAAAAAGATGATAAATGTCGAAGGAAAGGTGGAGAAATACAAATCCCGGTTGGTAGCAAAAGGTTATTCCGAGGTGCCAAGAATTGATTTCGGTGATATTTTTTCTCCTATTGCCAAAGTTACTTCTATTAGATTACTTTTATCTGTTGCTGCTGCATTTGATTTTGAGATAGAATAGATGGATGTGAAGACAACATTTCTTCACGAGGATCTATAAGAGGAGATATACATGAAGCAACCTAAAGGATTTATGGTGAAGGGTAAGAAAGAACTATTATGCAGGTTGAAGAAGTCTTTGTATGGGTCAAAACAATCACCAAGGATGTGGTATCAGAAATTTGATACCTATATACGGGAACTTGGTTTCACCAGAATAAAGGAGGATCATTGTGTTTATTTTAAATTAATTGGTGATCGTGTTATTGATTTGGTCTTGTATGTGGATGATATGTTGTTGATTGGAAATGACAAAGAAATTATCCAAGATTTGAAGACCCAACTTTTCTCCAAATTATACATGAAGGATCTTGGTGCTGCAAACTATATTTTGGGCATGGAAATTAAGAGAGATCAGGAAAACAGGAAGCTTTGGTTAAACCAGAGGAAGTATATCGATACTATATTGCAAAGGTTCAATATGCAGGATAGTAAACCGGTGAATGTTCCTAGTCCTGTAGGTGTAAAGCTATCTGCTGAACAATTTCCCAAGACACAAGAAGAAGAGGAGGATATGTCCCGTGTTCCATATGCAAGTGCAGTGGGTAGCCTGATGTATCCAATGGTTTGTACTAGACCAAACATTGCACATGCAGTGGGATTATTGAGCAGGTTTATGTCAAACCCAGGGAAGGAGCATTGGATAGCAGTGAAGCGGGTTTTCAGATATTTACGTGGCACTAGTGATTATGGCTTATGCTACCATGGAAGACCGGGAATAGAAATAATGTTGGACATTTGTGGTTTTTTCGATGTAGACTGGGCTATAGATTTGGACCAAAGAAGATCTACAAGTGGGTATGTGTTTAGCCTATTTGGAGGCGTAGTCAGTTGGATGAGTAAAAGACAATCTGTAGTGGCTTTTTCAACTACATAGGCAAAATACATAGAAGCCACTCATGCAAGCAAGGAAGAAGTTTGGTTGCAGAGATTGTGTTCAAGTATGGGGTTGGTACAACAAGCTATAAGGATAGACTGTGATAACCAAAGTGCAATTTTCTTGGCTAGGAACCCTGCTTATCATTCAAAGACAAAGCACATTGATGTTCAATATCACTTTGTTAGAGATATGGTTGAGGCTAAAAGGGTGTTGCTGGTAAAGGTGGACACTTTGAAGAATGTTGCAGATGCATTGACAAAGTCTGTGAGCACTCAGAAGTTCTCTTGGTGTAGAGAAACAATGGGTGTTGAAGAATTGGGCCAATGACTAAGCCCTCCTGTGGCCCCCCGTGGAAAGAAAACAACAAGTGGGAGAATGTTGGGTATGTGTTATATTCTTTCCACGACTAAGCATGCGCCCATGGTTTTGTGCATGGTTTTACACATGGTTTTGCGGTACGATGGTTTTTGGCCCCTGATATTTTTGTAGATCCGGTCAAGTGAACTACGAGTTATGTTCTAATCCAGGGTTAATGGATTAGGGTTCATGTATTCTTCAGAATGTATATATATGTGTTGTAACACTAAAAGAAGTATAATGAAAAATCAAGTTGGTCGTCCCAATTTGGGATCCAGGGGAAAATCTCTGTGTTTATTTGTTTTATGTTTTATGCTCTCGCTATTGTTTATTTTTTGTTATAAGATTCGTGTGTAGATAATTTATGTTCAGGGTTAAAACCTACATTTAGTTTATCTTTTCCTATGTATGATATCTCCTATCCTCTAAATTTTCTACATGCCTCCTTAGAGAGCGAGGTGTAAGGTACTTTAAGAGAATCTCCATAGGGGCATATTTAGATGCACCATCTGATGGAGGACTTTGCATCACACTCTCATGAACTCACTCAAGGATGAACTCGGGAAGAAATTACATGTGATATGGGGAAGCATCATAACAAATACATTCTCTCTCAGACAAATATTTCCCATTGAATCAAAAAATTGGATAACATACATTGGACACATGAGAGGATGCTTCAAAAAATATATGCAAATTTTTTATCTCTAATGGAAGATGAAAGTTCTATTGGGTCGCATCCTCTTGGACTGACACGAGCTTCAAACATATATTATCCACTCTTGAGAATCTTCATTAACATATGAGGGACTTAGATCGTACGATGGAGCGAATTGAAAAACATATTTCCATTCCCCAAGGCAGGAAAACATTATAAGACAATAAAGCACCCATAAAAAAATTTGTTTTTTGAAATGTTTGTTCATTTGAATTTTTTTTTATATTTAATAAAACTTTTTCAGCTCTACGATGATATTTTGGAGGTCTAGGGTTTTTGTAAAACTCTGAAACTCGTAGGTATGTGATTTTTTCACTAATACATATGTCATCTGACTTATGTGACCTCTTTAATTAGTTGACACATGTTAGGTCCCTCAAGGGAGGGGGGGGGGGTGGTTGAACCCCCTCCTTTAAGAATGTCAATCAGGGATATCATTAGCCCTTTGCCAAGGAAGACAGATTTGGACAATAGGGTGAGTTACGCAATAGGACACCCTTGATTTGGACAGAAATGGAACTCAAGATTGCGAGGATGTTTCTTACCGAAGGAGGCTATGAATCAAAGCATGGTCATACCCAACAATCCTCTACAAAATTCACCCTATTTTATGTAGGGCTATCGATAATTTTCTACTTTATGGGCATATCGCCCAAAGAACAAGAGTTTCTCTGATGAATCTAGTAAAAAATGTCACTAAAGGAACCCATCGAACTCTGATTGCGATCTAAAGCATTTTTTTTATTTTCATATTCCATGATTTGGAAGGTTAGAAAGCGATGTTCAAAGGTGGCCCATACTTTATAAACAATGATAGATTATTCATGTGATATTGGGAGCCCTACTATAACCCCAATAAGGAGTGGTTCTTGGTAGCCCCCACATGGGTCAGTCTTTACTCTTCACCTGAGGAATTTTTGGGAGCTGGATATACTAGAATCTTTTGGAAACTCCATTGGGGAGTCTCTATAGATCTCAAAAATTACAAAGAAACGAATACAGACCTCTTATGCATGCATATGTGTCTACATTAATATATTGAAGCCCATTCTTGAGTCAGTGGAGATCGCGTATCACGATGACGTCTGGAACCTACAGTTGGACTATGAGTGTGTCCCATTATGTTGTAGGATTTTTCTACTAATATGGCTATTTATTTATATATTTCCCTCAACGACCCAAATAAGACCCCACTCCCCCTCTGACTATGATATATAATGTAATTGAGGAAGTATCCAGTAAAAAGAATCATGGAGGTAAGGGGAGAAGTAGCGAAACCCAATAAAAACTAGGGAAGCCCTCTCAACCAAATCACAGTTTGAACCCATTCTCCATCCCTTCAAAGCTCCAAGAAAAATATAACTCTTTAGGTCCATACCCAACTCACAAGGCCCAACAACCAAAGGTGATAGAAGGACTACATGAAAACCTCAAGGAGAAGCAAGTGATGAAACAAAGAACCTTAGAGGAAATAAATGAGGTCAAGGATATTCATAAGCTCCTCATGTAAGTCCATATTCTATGGAGCAAGTGAATAGGGCTATTGAGTTAAATTATGAGGATACCATAATGCTTTCTTTCCTAAATAGTTGGGCCAAGGTAGGTGCAAAAAATATCCTGCCTAAGGAGCTTCACCAATTCTAGAGAATCTACACAAAATTGGACAAGCATCAATAGACCTTAGAAAGTAACACAAATTGTTCCCTCATCATCATAGTAGACCACTTTATTTGGCACACCTCGATGGCTCTTGAAGAGGGCAAAATAAGAATAAAGAGATGAAAACAACACAGGAGATAATTCAATAAGATGGGGCCATTTTGGTCAATTCAAGCCAAACCAATGTGCTCACTGAATACTTTACAAGATCCACTCTTGTCCCTGAATTAAGATGGTCTCATGGAGTATTAGGGGCCTCAACTACAATCGGAAGGCTAGGTACCTTAAAGAAAGAATAAAATAAGAAAAAACATACATCGTGGTAATAGAGGAAACCAAAGTCTCCCAAGAGAAACTACAGGATCTGTTGAGGCATTATTGGTTGCAAGCAAAGTGCATGGGCATAGATGCATGGGGAAATGCTCTAGGTTTGGAAATCCCATGGGATCCAAAAACCATCGCCTTCTCAAATTGAGTGGAGTTCCCCCAAGCCCTATCTGATTTTTTTTTATGCATCGAATGTCTTTGTACCATATGTTTCATGACTATTTATGGCCCTACGACTCCAAGAGATAAGAAAGGATTCATTCGGGATCTCATTCCACTCTGGTCCATCCAAATGAAGGAGAACTAGATTGTAGCTAAAGAATTCAATATGGTTGGACATCTAGATGAGAAGAAAGGAGGCATCTATCTCCTGAATCCTTCTTCCCAACCTTTACAAGAAGTTATTCAGGAGTTTTATATTGATTATGTGGACACTGTCAATGTGATATTCCCATGGAACAACTAACAAGGGGGTAAGCATCAAATAGCTTCAAGGTTAGACAAATTTATTTTATTAGAGATACTACTCCATCTAGATCTATTTTGTGAAGAGACCATCCTACCATGCCTAGGTTCCTACCATTGGCCTATTGGATTTGAAATAGACTTGAAAATGGCTCCAAGGAATCCTCCCTATCAAAACATCGTGGGCCAAGATCCACATCCATGAAAGATTCCGCATGGAGTAATTCCAATGGAAGATAAAAGAGTTGAAGAAACAAATAAAGGAATGAAACCATAGAGACTTTGGTAAAATTCAGAAAGATAATACAAGCCTCTAGGGAATGATGCAATGGATCCAACAATAGATGATATGGGAAGTGAGATCCATATAGCTAGTTTAGGAAGAGGGATGTGTCCTTTAGGAGCTTGAACAACACCGTAAGTAGGAGGAAATAATGCGAAACCAAAAATAAATAATTTAGTGGTCACAAGATGAGGAACATAACACTAAATTATTCCACAAAATGAGGCTACAAGATAGGAAAAGTAACCAGATTTTCTCTTTGACAAACTCAACAGGAAGCAAGTTTCTTCAGCATGAATAAATTTTTGATGATCTCATCTCTTATTACCATAATTTTCTCTCTAAAATTGATGTATTACGAGAGGAGGAAATGACCCAAATTAAAAAAAATATTCCATAGCTGATAACTGCAAATCAGAATGAGGGGCTAATGAGGGAAGTATCCTATTTAAAGGTAAAGGAAGTTGTCAAATACTTGCCCACAAACAAAGTGCCAAGGTGAGATGGATTCACCACGAAGTTTTTAAAATTTGGTTGGACTTTCTTGGGAAATTATATTCATGCGCTAGTAGAACATTCTCGACAGAAGAAATCTATTTGGTCAGGTCTCAACACCACCTTCCTCAGATTAATCCACAAAAGCGGAGACGCCACAAACCTAGGAAGCTTCAAGCCTATTGCACTTTTCAATGTGATCTACAAAATCATCTCACGAGTTATGGCCCATCGATTAAATCCTCTACTAAATTACATCATTGGCCCTTAGCAATGAGGTTTTTTGGAAGGAAGGAAAATCATGGATGAAATCATCATGGCCCATGAAATCGCTCATTCGTTGCAAACTTCCTGCAAGCCTTGTATGATCATAAAACTAGACCTATCCAAAGCTTATGATAGCCTTAACTGGAATTATTTTGCTCAATGTATTGCATGTTTTTGGCTTTTCTACTAATTTAGTTAAATGGATTTGATCTTTGATCCAAACCCTGTTTTACTCCATTTTTCTGAATCACCCACCCACCCACACCTTTCAAGGATCTAGGGGCCTTAGATAAGGTGACCCAATCTCTCCCTTCCTTTCATCATTTCTACATAGGGTTCAAGTCAATATATAAAATTCACAACAATCACAAGGGAACTTAGGGGTCTCAAATTGGGAACCTATGACACCCTTTCTTACCCAACAAAAATCATTTTATGATAATATGGTTTTTTGGAAACCCACCCATGTGGATGCTCGGAAATTTCACATTAACCTGGAAGACTAATAAGATGCGTGAGGGACTGAGATAGACCATGATAAATCATACATTTAGTTCTTCAACACCAATCACCATGCCCAAGCTCATCTAACTCACACTTTGGGATTCTAAATTGGCTCCCTCCCTAGTAAATATATTTGAGTGCCTCTCACCATTAACTTTATCTGAGTGGCCTGTTGGACGGACTTATTGGATAAGGTAGATCGAAGGCTTGATAAAAGGAAATTTAAGGCTTTAAACATGTAAGGCATAGTTTCTCTATTAGATTCCATCTTACAAGCTCTTTGAGTGGATCAACTGTCAGCACTCCCAACCTCCCAGTGCATTCTTAAAGACCTAGCCTCAAAATTTTATAACTTTATTTGGAGACAAGTTGAAACACAGAATAAATAGTATGTGTCCACATGGGATAATATTTGCTTACCCAAGCTACAAGGAGTGGAAAAACTGTGCTCGAGGTGTCTGCAAGGTTCTTCATAATTATGGAAAAAAATATTGTCTCACACATATGAAAATAATTTGAATGCAACAACGATTCTCATGGGGAAACACCTTCCAAATGGGCTCTATATATCGAGTATTTCATAGGGAAATTGCTCCCTAATATGGGAGCATAAATTTTGGGAAGTTACGAACAAACAAATGGCTCTCTTTGGGAGGAATCTTTGATTCAACTTCCACACTTGTAGGAAAAAGAAGAGCTTAGGGAAATATAGGCACTCACAAAAAATAGTGGAGCCTCTACAGTAGCATAACTCTGGAAAGACCAAAATTCCACATCATAATGGTGTGCATGGAAACAACCCGATTATTGGTCGATGAACCAACAATTATTCCCATGGGATTCACTACTTTTTTCACTCCTAGAGACAGCCATTTGCAAGAGTCATGGACCACACAAGATTTGATGGGATTATTGCACAAGTCGATCCTTCTCTTTCAAATAGGCTTACACTCTCCTATCAACCTTGGAAGGGGAAGACCCTAATACCCTATGGAAATTCATTTGTAGAAATAAGCTTTGGATGAAAATATCCTTTTTCCTATGGTAAATAGGTCACAGGAGGCTATTGACATGTGATCATATCATGAAGAAAGGCTTCATAGTACCTTCACGCTGCCCCTCTATCAGGAAGATGGTTATTTGTCAAAGAACATTATTAACCAATGTTATTTCATGGAGGATCTATGGAATAAGGTGCTTCTTTAGTTCAGCCATAATGATATATCCCCTCATTCTATCAAGCCTAATCTCTATATTTATGGTGCCTAAAGTAGTTTAAAAACTCTATTTTCCACAGCTCTTGGATACTTTCCTTAGAATTTGTCTTGTGGAACATATGGAAAGATCACAATCGAGAAATATTTCATGATAAGCCACCTTCTCGAAGCCATCTCTAGGAAATCATTCGACATAATATAAAAGAAACTCTCCTGGAAGACACTTGTTATCCGGACGATTGGAAGGCCAAGGGTTTGCAGGAAATCATTCTGTCTAAGATATATCTTAAGGAGGGGATGATGATACTTAGGACAAGAACCCTACCCAACATTTCCTGAAAGATAAATAGGCTCACCCTCTCGCCTGAGGGGTTCACCAAGTTGAATTTTGATGGAGCATCCAGCGAGAACTCAGTCAGAGCAGGGCTAGGAGGTGTCTTTCGATCTAATCGGGGGGAGACCCTAATGGTCTATGTTGAATCCTGTGAAATTTAAACAAATAATATGGTAGAATTCCTCTTTCTTGAGTGAGGCCTAAGTATATCTTCCTAGGTTGGACTCTTGAATCTTCAAATCATTAGAGACCAAGATTGTGATTTCCCTCATTTAGAAACTCATTAATGGAACCCTATCTGCAAATAATGTCCAATATATCACGTTAAGAATCCTATTGGGTAAATCCACAAACATATTGACACCTTCGCATATGTCATCACTGAGTATATGCGGCTGAAGGAAAGAAAGTGGAAAATTAGATGGCCAATTGGGGTAGTTTATTTGTGGACTAGTATATTTTGCAGGCCTAGCAAATAGAACATCCTAATCGACATATGGAAGAGATGGACCAACTCCTTATGATGGACCTTAGTCCCCCGATGCGGGTGGAAAAATCGAGGATATTGGAGGTTGAGCCTGACCTACCCACATATTTCCCATGCGCATGACATGTGGGACGAATGTGTGGTAGGGTACGCCACAACCGATCCATGTGAACCTAGCTAGTTGCACTCATGTGTATTTAACTGGAGGTCAATGGGTGATGGAAAATCTATGGAATTCTATGGGAATTTTATGATACTTTAGCAATGGAAGTTTTTCGTGTGTGAATCCAAATAATTTCATGACAATAAGTTTTAGAGGGAAGATCAGGCAACCTAGTGCTCTTTGGATAATGTCAGAGGTGGTTTCTAGCTGTAGGAAGGAGTTTCTAACCCTGTATTCATGTATATATTCTAAATTTCTTTGTAGCGCCATTCTAACTGGGTGAGCTTCCACAACTCAACCCACTCGTGGCCTTTCTCTAGTGTCTTGTTTGAATTGTGGTCTATTGTTGGGTACATTCTTGTTGGTGTTGGAGGTGATACGTGGAATTCCGAATGGGATTTGGGGGAATTATTACCCCAATTTCCTCTCACTATATTGGGCCTGTGGTATTCAGTGGCTCTTCGATTTAAGGGTACAAAAATGTGCATTCTTGCATGGGATAACATTCTCGAGTGCCTCATTTTAGGAAGAAGAGGGACTCGAGGTGAAGGTCATTGGTCCCGGTGGAATATTTACCTTTTTTGTAAAAATGTTGCAGTGTTGTTAGTGTTGTGGTGGTGCAGTTGATTGAGTGTTACAATGTTGTTGGTATTTTCGGGGTTTTGGTATTGTGGTGTTCATGGTGTTTGATGTGTTATGGTGTGGTGTTGTTGGGGTGTTGCAGTGGTGCGGTGGTGTTGCAGTGTCACAGTCTTGCAATGGTGTTGCGGTGTTGTTGGTGTTGCAGTGTTTCTGGTGTGAGACATGTTTTGGCGTGGTGGTGTTGCAGTTTTTTTTTTATTGTGGGGGTTAAAGAAACCAAGGAGTTGGAGAGACTTTGTGTTGTGTCGTGGGCATGGCATCGTGACGTAGCTGATGCTTCAGTGGAGGTAGAAAGGGGTCGGTCACTGAACCCAAACCTCAATGCCGATATGAGAAGAGGGAGGAGGAGGGTTTGAGCTCAGAGGCAACTGGGAGCTTGCGAGTACCCCGCCGTGAACGCTGGACATCACCAAGGAAGAGGAAAAATCCCTCTCGTGCCACCAAAGGTCAACCGTGCATGTCTATGAAAATGGAGTTGGAAGATTTTGAGAAAAATAACTAGCAATATGAGGCCATCATGGAACCTTTGTTGAAATCTAATATTTCTAGTGTCAGCTTCAGGAGTGGGTGGTGGTGGTCTGGTGTGGTCATATGCGCATTTTCGACAAGTTGTAGCTATTGGAAGCTTGTATGTTTCAGCTGGAGCAACATGTCAATTGCTCGTTTCGCCCCCCTCCAACTAGGGCGGGTCGAGAAAACCCAACTTCTATCAACTCTGATGATTGAGTATGTGTATTGGTGTTCTATTCATTTTGTCGGTGTTTTAGCATATCTTTCCATTACAACTATGGTGGGTTAGCTGATGTCTTTTTTAGACTATTTATTTTGGATTGATGGCAATGGTCAACAAACCCAGTCGAGGTGAAACCATGAGGCCTTTTAGCAATAACCTTGTAAATATTTTCTTTAGCAACTAATAAAACTTTCCAACTTTATATATATATATATATATATATATATTAAAGATTATTATAAAACTTTGAAATTAATAAAAAACACAAATTTTATTTACTCACTTTAAAATTATATGAAATATGTTTTTATCATACCATGATTTAGAATTATATGAGATATGTTTTTATCATAACATGATTTATAATTAAAATGGTTTGACAATATTAAAAAGCATAAATATACTAATATTTTCTCATTAAAATGTTATTTTATTTTTGTTTGAATATAACTGTGAACTTTTATCTTTAAATAGAATTATAACCTTGTAAGTGGATGCAGGCATGGAGTAATAATAGGATTCGCAGTGCAAAACATCGTGTGGTGTTCAAAGGACGACAATCTCGTCTGTCCATGGGTTTGTTCAGACTATTTCCAGATGAGATGGAGATAGACGCACCAGCAGAGTTAGTGGACAGTGAGCATCCACGTCGTTGCAGAGCTTTCCGTTATGGAGAGTACCTAGCCTCGAAAGAAACAAATATGAATAAATGGGAGAACACTCTTGACGCCTATGCGACATATTATTTTCCATCCTGCAAATGAGGAAAATTACCTTACCCTTCAGATATAATGAGTAGTTAATATAACCCCCAAAAATAAAGAAATAGAAAGATAGTGATTATGTCCATTATAGAGAGTACATAATCTCCAAAGAAACAAATAAGAGTAAGCGGGAAAACCCTCTTTTCGCCTCTGCAAATGAGAAAGACTACATTATCCGTTCGATATAATGAGTTCTTAATTTATAAGATTACTTTATCCTTGGATAGAATGAGCTGTTAAAGTATATATAAAAAAAGTGTGATTATGTACATGTTCTATGCATTTTGGATTTTTAAAACATTTATTTAATACAAATTTAAATTTTAAAATACGTCATTGTTATATATATATATATATATATATATATATATATATTTATTTATTTATTTATTGGATTAGCTATTTTTAATAAAAATAAAACATTAGATTCATAATTAAGATAAAGCATTAGATTTTTATATATTACTTTGTATTATTGTATACTAGTTGATGATTTTGTGAAAATTGAGGAATCTTAGCAGTGGTCAGAAGGTTAAGATTCGTGGCTGTTCGAAGAAGACCTGGTTTAATGAAATGCGGTCGAGGTTGTTTTTTTTTCCTCTGCAGATTAGCAGCATTGATGCAAAAAAAAGAGTCCTGCGATTCAAACATCTTCCTGTTCTTCCATATTGAAATCGCCACCCTCCTCGGACTCCATTGGGTGCGCAGGTTCTTCCTCACTAACTGATTCGTAATTCATCACTTTCACATCTTTTGGAAACTATTCTGAACTTCCAATTGAATATGATGATCGATCTCGCCATTCGTAAGTCTGGATCTTTACATTGCGTTTGATAATAAAACAACTCTTTATTTCTAGAGCAGCTTGGTGTGCGAAGTTTTGCAAAGGGAACTAGAATTGTGAATGCAATCGTTTCATTTCCATCAAGCGGCTTCAGTGTATTCAATTTGTTTTGTGTAAGCTGCAAATAAAGGAAAGGACACGAGCAATCCTGCTGCTTAGGAATATTCTCCAAATCAGTTTTTTCCATGAGCAGGTTCGTGGATCGAATTGAGCTTGCTGCGTAAGGTTGTTTGAGATTTGGCGGTGAAAGTAGCAGTAGAGTGGGGGAGATCTGAGAGCCTGATAATTAGACATTGATAGCGTTGTCAGCTTGTTGTGAGGTCATTTGTTGCTTGTCGCTAAAGCTGAGGGCACTAAGCACTGTGTGGCATAGAAGCCATAGTCTACAAGGTTCTGCTATTGAAGAGCTGACAAAGGGAGGATTCTCGCCTGCGTGGTAACGGGGTTGTTGGAGCTTGTTAGAGGACTGAGTGGAGTCGAAATCTAGAAGCAAGACAAAACCAGATAAGTTGGACCTTTTAACAACAGGTCTATATTTTTAGATATTTTTGATTCTGATGATGATGATGATGATATTATCATGTTGGCATTTGGAGGCATTAGCATGAGTAGTATTTTTAAATCTGGAATTTTTTCAGAAAAACAATGTGGTTTTGTTGATGACCACAAGAAACAAGAGGCACAATCTGTCGTGCAAGATCCTGATATTAAAGAGTCACGAGTTGATATTCAGGAAGGATGTAAAGAGAAACAAAGTGTTGAAGATCAATTGGAAAAGCCACATGAAGCTGTTGGCGAAGACGTGGCAGAAGAAGACAGAGCTAGAGAGAATTTAAGATGTGATAATCTCATCAATATTTATGTGTGTGCAGATGACAACATTGCTGAAATTTACATGCGTGACACCAGAAATGGTGAGAGAAAATTGTTTCCTATTAAGCCTGTCATAACTTTCAAAAGGGTGAGGATAAGCGTTCAAGATTTCCATCACTGGAGAAGAAATGAGGCGAAGATACATCACTATCTCATGAAAAAGAAAGTGAAGATGAAGCCTCATCCACGAATGAACAAATATGCTCTCACAAGCATAAAGACGAAGATGAAAACTCTATTACCAAGTTCTTATGTCTTTTTACCATTATAAGTGTAGCTGAGACTAGATCAGCAGGCATATGTTATCATATGTTATTGTTTTGTACCCTTTCTCCATTAAGGGGGAGTATTAGAAATTAATGGAGAAAGTTCAGTTAGGATAGGATTGAGATTCTAATTCTAGATTTCAGATCCTAATATTCAGAGTAAACACTCCCTTCTTTGAAACGTTCAACACATGGCCATGCCATTAACTGTTGTGAATAGATTGCCCCGAATTTCAGTTCACCAGAACACTTCCCACACTGTTGTTGTGAGCCGATCCATGATCATACACTGCACATTGTCTTCGATCTGATCCTTATGAGATCACTGACAACTGATCACTCCACATTGCTTCATGAACATGTACGAGCAACACCCTTTCACCTGCTTGCTAGTTCACATTTCGACAAGCAGTAATTCACCTCCACCACTCAGGCGCTCAGCCTTGAGGAGATACAATGTAGCCACAAAGGCTCAACTCAGCCACCAAGGCTTATCACAGCCACTAAGGTTCACCATAGCCATAAAGGCTTATCACAGCCACAAAGGCTCACCACAGCCACGAAGGGTTATCACAGCCACGAAGGCTCAACACAATCGCAAAGGTTCAACACAGCCACGAAGGCTCAACACAGCCGCGAAGGCTTATCACAGCTACAAAGGCTTATCACCACCAGGAAGGCTCTCCAGCCACCCACAACCACAAATCTTCTTGTAAGGCACACCAGCCACAAAGGGGCCACTAGCCATTAAGGCTTACCAGCTCTTTTCTAGAGCATGCAACGATAGACAGGTCAGATCTGCAGTAACGTCACCACAGTAACGTAACTAAGACAACAAACATCCATGCTCATTGCACCTTATTTAGCTCTCCATCATCGTCCATGGACATCTGGTGCTGACACAAGAGACTTCCAAACATGTCTTCTCACATTGGTTATCAGGCTGCAACAACGAAGACCCATTGTCGAGCTCATCTCCTCGCACTTGAACATGCAGATTTGTTTCCATCATACTCAACACACACAAAATCGATCATCCTTCAATATATGATGTTCCTTCATACAACCTTCAACCAGGTTGATCCCAAACAAAGGAATCTCGAAGGCTCCCCACAACTCCACATGCTTGCGCACCTCTTTTGACACCTGAAAGTTTCCTTGTTCAACTCAAGCATATGAGTGAAGCCACCACTGATTGGTTCCAACGAGAAATTAAACGAGTTGAAACCAAAACAAAGAGTCTTTTAAAGAGGCTCTTAAAGTAATCCTTGAACGCAAAGTTCAAAGCCTAAGTGGGAAAATAACAGATAACATTTGCAGTGTTTCTTCTCCACAATGCAATGATGCCTTCATCCTTCATTGTCTTAGCAAAACAATCCCCGATCCCTTTGTATGGTTCGGCAAGACATCAAGTCTTCAACATTTCATCCTGGTTTTATATCACTAGTTTGACACGATTAATAGGGGCAGCTGCAGTTTTGGATATTGCAGCAGAAACTCCTCCCATCAGAAATTCAATTATAAAACCAGTAAAACCTTTCTCTACAGGCACTGGAATAAAGACAGATGAATGTCCAGGAGACAAAGCTACATTGCTTTCACGAGAAGCATGCCAAAAAAAAAATTCACTCTGCAAGCCACCATAACTCTGGACAGGGGCCGACAATGCTCCATCATACTTAAAGGACTGAAGAGAATGTAATAAAAAACAACTAGAATTGTTTGTACATCGCAACTCCTTGAAGTTGAATAGCGACGAATCAGATGACGATCTGTGCCTATGGGAAGACCTAATTCTACCCCCAGTGACACCCAAATCACCCACTGTTGAATCCAGCAACGTCGAACACACCCCAGATGATAATTCACTTGAAAATATGGAAACCCAACCAATTTCAAACCCAGATTCCTGGTGCTCACTATCAAAGGACGTGTGGAGAAGCATTATGGAATGATTAAGTCCCACAGAGCTTTCACGAGCCGCCTGCGTGTGCTTTATGTGGAATTCCATCGCATCGGAGTCTCAAGTGAAAATAAATGCATTTAAAGCACCCTGCCACCAACGCTATCCTGGAGCAAATCAACAACTCGCAGATGCAATAGTCTTCAGATGGCCAGCCTCCATCCACCTAGTAGAAGAAATATTACGTTGTCAGTGTAATATGGAAAGAAAGTCCAGCTTATCATTTTTCCAAATGAGAATTGCTACCTCGATGTCAATCAAACCAATAACTGCAGCAAATCAACCATGCACTCCATACATCCACCTGTCATCCATAATTTCATTCAAGTACCTCTCATCCATAGTATGGACTATGTCCAACTATTTCATTAAAACGATCTCCACTGTGCCATCATCTTTAGGCTTCTGCAATTGGCTAGGAGGCTCTGGCCGCTCAATCTCACAAACCAAGGGTCAAATCCTAGCCTTGGCCGCATCGTGGTCGTGTCTCTCCACTGCAACACCTGCACAGTTCATCTTTTGGATCTCCACTCCTCCTCCTGGAAGGGAAATTCAATGGAAGGATATATGGGAGGAAGTTTGTTATTGTCGAGGAGCAGGAAGAGGGAAAATTATGGGGCTGTTGAGATCTATGTGACAGAGAGGGTCTCTATCATCTCGTGATAAAGTACGTTGTGACCCTGTCAATGGAATTCCCATCATTTTCATAGCTAAACAAAATCAATTCCGACGTCAATGGATTGGGACCATGGACCCTTAATATCAGTGACCAGAGAAGGCGAGCCTTATGCACCCATTAGCTTAACCTCCTCCGATCTTGTAGCAGATTACTAGCAGATCACCACTCCACTCCTTTGTGCCACCAAGACACCACCTCGATTACTCCTCACAGAAGTGCACAACATTCAATGCCTGTCAGTAGTCAACTACAGATTTCCTCCAAATTTCCTCGCTCCATTGATGCTGAATCCACCAAAAAACAGTGCCACGGAGACTCCACTCCAAGCAACTTTCTCTTTTTTCTATGACAGCAACAAACGCCGAACGCATTAGCCAAATCTCCAGCTCGTCAATCACTTCACACAGCACTGGCAGCTCGAGGTATGCTCTCTCACCCGCACCAGGACAACCAACAAACTAAAACAAAACAGATATATATTTTTTATTTCCCTCAGCGCAGGAGGGGCCGAGGTCCAGGTCCATACGGGCTCTGATACCAACTTAGAAACTAAGCGTACAAGCTCTGTATTTCATTAATCAAATCAAGTTACATATATACATGAGATACAGTCTCAAGATAGAGAAGCTATCTTAGACGCACAATAATTTGGTTGAGAGAATATCTCAACCTCAACACCAAACTAGGAACTAACCTATCAAATAGGAACAGACTCTATACGTAGAGAAAACCACAACTGAAGACAAGTAGAAATTACATATTCCAACAAAATAGAAATGAAATTAAATCCTTGATATTATAAACTTTAAATTCACAATTTATATAAAACTTTATATTTATGATAGAAAATTACTTTCTATCAGTTCAGTTTTGAGAAATTAAATAAAGTACTATATAAAAAGTACTTTAAATGCATAATATATACTATATAAAAAGTATATAAAAAATACTCTTGTCTATTAGTTAAAATGGATTAATTAAATGCTTCATATTATAATATTTAGATTCATGGCTTATGTTCAGCATTATATTTATTATATATAATTGTTTTTTATGATTTTTGGTTTTGAGAAATTCAGAAGTGGAAATTTCATTTTAAATGCATGATATATGATTTAGTTATAACTTCAATATAAAAGTTATAATTAAATCTTTTCTAGAGAATTTTCTTTCAAGTGTTTCAATAGAATGATAAAAGATTTAGATTAAAATAATTTCTTACGAGGGGAAAACCCTCTTTACGCCTATGGGAAAGAGGAAGATTACATTATCAGTTAGATACACTGAGTTCTTAATGTATAAGATTACTTTATCCTTTGACAAAATGAGCTGTTAAAGTATATATAAAAAAAGTGTGATTATCTACATGTTCTATACATATTCGATTTTTAAAACCTTTAGATTGAAAGCTTTAGATATAATGAGTTGTTAATGTGTAGGAAAAAATGTGATGATGTATGTGTTATATGCATTTTGGATTTTTAAAATATTTATTTAATAAAAATTTGAATTTTAAAATACGTCATTGTTTTTCATTTATTTATTTATATATATTGGATTAGTTAATTTAATTAAAAATAAAACATTAGATTGATAATTAAGATAAAGCATTAGATTTTTATATATAATTACTTTGTATAATTATTGTATATTAGTTGGTTCAAATAGAAATGAGATTAAACCTACCTATGGTATTATAAACTTTATAGTTACAATTTATATAAAACATTATATTTATGATAGAAAATTACCTTTTATGAGTTTCAGTTTTGAGAAATTAAGTAAATACTATATAAAAAGTATATAAAAAAATACTATTTTTTCAATTAGTTAAATGAATTAATTAAATGCTTCATATTATAATATTTAGATTCATGACTTATGTCCAGCATTATAATTATTATATATAATTGTATTTTATGAGTTTTGGTTTTGAAAAATTCAGGAAAGTGGAGTTTCCCTTTTAAATGTATGATATATGATTTAGTTATAGCTTGAGTATAAAAGTTATAATTAAATTTTTTCGAGAGATTTTTCTTTCAATTTTTTCAGTAGAATGATAAAAGTTTTCGATTAATATAATTTCTTATGGGGAGATTCAAAGTAAATGATCACATCATCAAACCTAGCACCATACATGTGAAAGTGAATATTTATAGTCTTGAGTTATGTAATACCTTAATTTTTATTTCTCGTTTGTTTTCTCATTCTTTATATAGAAATGATCATGAAGAATGGAAGGGGAAGGAATTCATTAAAATTCTTACTAAGGAGAAATATCCCAAAGGTGTTAATATCATTCACTTTCGTTATAGGGTTTTTGGGAGTATACATGTCTTTTAGAAGGCCCCCAATTACCATGGATGGCCTTTATAGGCACTTCAATACCATGCATGACATTTTCAAACTTGCATAAGACCTCACAGCATCTACCTTATGAGGGAGTATAAATGCAACGATGATGATTACATATTGCTTTAGTGCCTAGGAATTTGTTTCACCTTCCATAACATTGAATTGGTTCAAAATTTGAGATGAACATGTAGAATTAAAAAGGGCTATAATACATCCTATAAATTTCACAACCCATGATAGTGTAGGTTTAGAATTTGGGAGTGTTGATCATAGTATAATTTGATGTCCAAAAATGTTTGTTTTTCATTTCAAATTAGTTCTTTGATGGAGACACATATGCATTTTGAAATGAATTGAGGAGGATTTAAGCTAGGTTGAAGTCCATTTTCGCATTATCATTATGCATTAAATATTGCAAGTAGATAAAAAGGAAACAAAATGTTGAAGTAGCAAGAATTATGTGTGAAACAATCTCTACTCATTGAGCATTCTAACCTATAAAATCTAGCTTTTAAAAGAATCAATAAAGCATAGCAAAATTCATTCCATTTCTATAGATTTTCTAAAGTTGGTTTTTCAAGGGTAAATATATGTGTAAATTTTTCTTTGGTTGTATGTGTTGTTTGTCTAAATCCTCTTATTCTTCTCTGTTATTAGATAGTAGAAAATAGATCTAGCAATTTATAAAACAATAATAATATGAGGCACAATCAAAGGTTCATTATGATGAATTATTTAACAAGATACTACAATTTACAAATCATATGAGTATAATAATAAATATTTTAAAATATTATAGATTGACCAATATAGGTTTAATTCTTGAAAATTTGATGAAGCTGCAAGAATCTAGTCCATTATTTCTTAATAATCTAGATATTAGAGTAGAAAGAAGGATGAAATAGTGTCAATATTTAAGGGTGGGAGAAAATCAAGAGTAGAATGAGAGAGAGGGCATATTGTGGAACTTGGAGACTTGGATGGCATAATTTCCTTTGAAATTGTATCATGTGACCATAATTAATGTTGAATATTATCAATATTAAAATCACTACATTGATTGCAACAATGGCATCGAATAAAAAGGGGGGAAGTTACCTCATGAGTCAAGTTTTGAATATGAAAATGTTCAACCTAAATAGAATCCCCTATTGGAAGAACAAAAAATGGAAAAAGGATACTACAAAAATATGTTGACATGTTTCAAAATAGAGGTGAATATAACAATCAAACCATATACATGCAATATTGAAGCCCTCAAATTAAATCATTCTACCAATAGTCAAAATCTTATTTTAGTGTGCATAAGCAAGTGAAACTCAAAGAATGGAGGTTGTAAGAAAATATTGACACCTTTTCAATATAGAAGTGAATATAACAATCAAGACATATGCATGTGAGATCCATTCCATTAAACAAACCATTGTCTCAATACCTAGAACTTTATTTCAGTCTCCATGAAGTAAGTGGAACAAAAAGAAAAGAGATTGCAACAAAAGATTGCGCCTTTAAAATTATATGTGAAGACAAAAATCAAGCCATAAGCATGCAAGATAAATTCCCTCAAACAAAATCATTAGCTTCAATTGGGAGGTTTGTTTCACTGTATTTGAAGTAGGTGGACCAAAAAGGATTATTCCTATTTTAAGTTTGAAGGCCATGATTTGACATTTTTAGGTAAGTAATATGATTTCTAGAAGAATCAAGCCTCAACTACTAGTTATTGATTGGAAAAAGTTTACGTACCTAATAGAGTCATAATTTCATCCACCTATTGGATATTAAGGAGAAACAAAAGATAAGATGGCTTTGAGTAAAATCGAAGGATAAATTATGCAAGAATACATGGTAGAATTTTGCAAGATAACTATATAATCAAATATTTCACTTAAGAGTCCAATAAATTTCTCATTGAATATTTAGGAAGGATGCATAACCATATTTGAAAACACGTTACACCCTTTACCACAAATACCATTAATGAGGCTTTTATTAAATCAAAATATATTGAAGGAGATAAGAAGAAGATTTAGTATAATTCACCAAACTAGGTGGAATGTCAAGTGAAGCCTAAATAATGTTGAAATACGTCACAAAATAGTAAAGGGTAGAAATGGTAGCAACTACAGAAGAAACTAAAATTTAAAATTCCATTGTAAGAATTGTGATGTTGATGGGAAAATACATGAAAAATGTTGGAATTTCCATATAGACAATTTCCCAAAACACTGCAAGTAGCATAAAAACAAGGCTTTGTTCATAGTTAAAACTAGAATCTTGATTGAGAGAAATTATGATGTTGTTGAAAATATAGCTTATAAACTCACTAAAAAACAAGTAATCTTGAGTAACCTTATCCTTGAATAGGAAAGGAAGATATTCAAAATGTTGTGTGAAAATTTTCAACTCAAGAAGATGAACGTTAAATGTTTTTTTCTTCACAATTCCTAATGAAACTTGTATCAACCCATCTAGTAGAAAGCATTGGATTAAAGGTGTAATACCATCCTTGAACTTATCATTTGGGATGGGTAAGTATGGACTTGAAAGTGAGAGTCACCAAGTAGTGCAATATTAGATTTTTTATTAAATTAACTACTTCGATGAAATATTTATGGGTGTAATATTAACTTGATGCATGCAAGGTAATACTTGGGGGACCATGCATATACATGTGATATGCTGTATTGACATGAAAGGGAAAATAATTCCAATTGGTAAACTATGTGTGCAAGTTCATTTTCAATTGTAACAAAGAAAAATCAAATGACTTGTTGATAATTTTGTACTAAGTAAGGACAATAATCAGTATAGGAAGGTTTTTATTGTTGTTCTAAAGAGATAATCAATAGAATCAAGAAAAAATGATGGTCAAGGTGACTTGGATCCTCGAGGCCAAGATATGAGAAACTTGAATGCAAAGAGAGAGAGAGTGAAAAAAAAAAATCTTTATTAAAAAAAGGAAACTGATTACACCTACATTGTGGTGTACCAATGTGTATTTCTATAAAGTGGGGCATGGTATTTATAACCTTATTGATTTATAATACCATGGGTGGATGCCACTTTCCATTCAACTCAATCCTTCACCCCTAGGAAGCAATGAACCCTATTATGTGAAGTTCCCTCCTAAGAAGATTATTTTGAATATGAGCCAATGAAGAGAAGGGTTTTATGGGCTTCACCCATAAATATGGGTTTTTGGATGACCCAAATCCAACTGTTGTTGAATACAAGGGTTTTTTGTGGTTGACCCATAATTGTGGGTTTGTGTATGACCCAAAACCAAGCATTATTGAAGAAAAGGCTTTTATGTGGTTGCCCCATCACCGTGGGTTTTTTGGTGACCTATAAACTTGATTAACGAGTGTTCAAGGATAGAGATACCCTATAATTATTATGCAAAAACTATGATATTGGTAGTATATGGCATAGAAAATGAACTTCGGTGGCAAGGGTTTTGTGTAGTTGACCCATAACCCTAGGTTTCTGGGTGATCCATAAAAATGATGAACGAGGGTCTAAGGATAGAGATACCTTATAATGGTTGTGGAACAACTATGAGAATGATAATAAATGGCCTAGAAAATACACTTTGATATAGTTTTCTTGTTGGTCTACATTATATAAATATGGTGGCTTATATTTGTAAATTATCACTATAAAATGAGGTGTTGTAAATCCTTCCTCCAAGTACTCATGTTTCACATTTATGATTCCCATTGTTAACTTGATAGTCACACCCTGAAATTACCTTAGCATCACGAAGGATATTTTACATCAACCACGTGTATGATTCAAGGTAGCAAGAAAATATATCCCAATCTCTATGGGCACCCATAGCTACCAAATGCATAGCTAGAAATGTAGAATAAAATGCTAGAGTACAGTTTGAAAAGAGATAATGTATCAATGACTATGGCACCTAAAGGATGCCAAATGCTAGTAGCCATACTAAGAGAATGATTTAAATGAATGTTAAATGCTACTAAATTCTGAGCCTAACACCCTAAAAGCACCATGTACCATGTGCACAAAATTTCCATTGTTTCCATTTCAATTATAAGCATATGATGACTTTCTGTAAAAATTCTAGTCCTTAATAGATGATTTTTTCCTTTTTTCATAGAATCAATGGGAAATTAATTCATGGCTCGCCCATCCTTCACCTTCATGTAGGTATGCATCACCACGCCACAAAGAGAAATAATATATCCAGTGATATTGAGGTATGTGATTATTGACTCTGTTGAAAGATAAATCAATATCCAATCCTTTAGAACATCATCCACTCTAATAGTGACAACTCCAATTCTACCAATTATGAGACAAACAAAGAAGTTAAGTGTCAATGCATAAAGAGAATTTTAGAAAAATAAATTCAAAAATTGAACTCCAGCTATTGAACCTCCATTGTTGGTTTCACAAAAAAATACTAATTGAAAAAAATAAATAGGAAATTGCAATGAACTATGTAATATGAATTGGTGTTTGGATTTAATCTTAGCCCCTTATGTGGATGTTTGCGTTGAGAAAAATGTCCCATGTCATAGAAGCTCAATATAGGTTCTTCATGTCTTATCAGTACATGCTCGATGTTGTAAAGAGACAATAATTTAAGCATGTTATAGCTGCAACAACAACCCAAAATTTTTCATGATTTAAAAAATTTGAGTCCCCACTTATTGAGAACTTTCTCATAATTTTCCTATGAATCCTTAAAGCCTCAACTCCCTTTTAACTTGAATCTGGTTGTATTTTGTTCTTGCAAGCTTAGATTTAAGCATTGAAATACTTATGATTCTCAACCTTGTCACAAGTTGCAGTCTCAACTTGTAGTTATAGCCTACCAATCCTCTGGAGTGGTGATTTGTGACTTGGGATATAAATATCATATCACATGTCAGAAGTTAGAAGTCCAATTTCTAGTACCTTACCTTCTAGCCTCCAGAAATATGATTTTCAACAAATACTAAGTTAACATCCTCCTAAGTCACAACTAACACGTTTAGAGTCTAGTGTCTTATTGAATGCCTTCTATAAATGTGACTTCTGACTCAGCTTCTCCTCATCTAACTTTGAAGGCCCGACTTGGATCTGTCACATGTGAATTAAAATTGTCGCATTTTTTAAATATGACTTTCTGATACCCCCCATATTCTTCTATAATGAAGTCACTTCCCTTACATTTCTATCTCCACTCTAGCATTGGATGAGAGAGCCATATCTCCAGATAGAAGCTGTGATTGTGATTTTCATTAGTAAGTAACACACCCACTATCATGATTACTTATTGTCTTACTCATTAGGCATCTAAATAAATTTTCTACCCCTATTCATGAATATTTATAATCATCATATGTGTTTCTTTACCTCTCTTTGCACCTGATACAATGAAATTTTACTTTTCCTGCTATGTCCACTTCCATGATATTGCAATCTTAAGAGTAAAAAACAATGATATATTTTCTAGGATTCACAAAACTAATAATCCACAATGTTGTGTTAATTCAATGATCCAATGTTTATTAGATTGGATTGATATGTCAATTAAAAAACATGTTTCCATGCTTTCCTTGAAATCAAATAGTCAGATCACATTTCACATAGAATTCTTAGATTCACAATTATGCACGAACTCACATTCATTAAACTATATTTGTACATAAATATTATTAGAGGCATTCATTCTCTCTATGTCCCGATTTCCCATTCATTCGGCCATTATTTTTCCCTCTACGCTTACACTTATTAGATACAAATTTACAAGAAAATTATTTTTTTATAATTCCATAAATCACTCCATGATTTATTCCCTAAATCTCTCATGATTTTTTATTAACTAAATCTCTTATAACGTATTCCATACATCTCTCATGATTATCAATGCAACTTTGATTTTTCCTTGGAAACAATATCTCTTATCCATAGATTTTCTAAAAATATTCTATAATAATCAGAAGAAACTAAGATATTTACAATTAAAGAATTATAATTCCTTCACAATATTGAAACCATTTTGGAGTTTTTCTTAAAAAAAAATTGACGACTTGGAAATTTTAATACTCATGTATCAAAAATACCAATCTAGATAAAATTCATGACCTCCTAGTCATTGATCATTAATGCCTCAATCCTCCTAGATCGGAAAATTTGTTTTGTAGTTTTCCACATTCTTTAAAAACTTCTTGTTTTCTTCTATATATGCTTTTGTCACCTTCCTTCCTCATGGCTTCAAAAGCTTGTTTTGCAATCTTCTATTGATTGTTTTGACATACACTTGTGAAATCAATTATAACATGTTTATAAGTGTCTCCTTCCTCCTAAATACCTCTTTTTATGTGTCTTCTTCATCAAAATCCTTATTTCTTCAATTTTAATGTCAAACTTATCTCATTTCATTATCTCCATAATTACACATTTTTTCAAAGAGGTGTAAGACAATTGAATGCCTTCTCCATAATTTCTTTATGAAACATGACTTTAATTTTTTTCACATTCACTACAACAAATACTCTATTCATTAAATTATTCCTAATAGTATTGTTTATCTTTTGTAGCCTACTGAATATCCTCTTGATTGTCCTCCAAAAACAATTCCAAGATTGCATCTTCTTGTTGAAATAAGATAAAATTTAATTTCTTCATGACAACCTTGCTTCATCCTCTCTCATCTCATCTTTTGACGATTTCCATTGTCGTCATTTTTCCTCATGTGTAGGAAATAGCATACATTTTATCTCCTTTATTAAATATTCATCTTCATCATTTTTTTGTACTTGCAAGCTTATAATTAGTTTGAAAACTGAAATTCACCTTTGTTTCCTTAGATTTAATAGGAATTTATTCCTTTTTAGTCCCTATTAAACATTTCTCCTCTTTGGCTGTAATGTCAGGTTCTCTTATTAACCTATCCAACAATTTATTTCCTCCTCAAATTCATCAACATTTCATATGAATTCTTCTCTCTTTCCTTGCTTTGAATATCTCCATGAAATAATTTTCCCATGTTATCCTCACAAACAAGTTATTGCAGTTGTGTACCGTAAACTAAATTCAACCACTATGTATGATTTCCATTTTAATTTTCCTTATGAAACAATGATGTTTCATCTTCCTCCATAATAGTATTTTTATTATGTTCTTCTATTGTGCTTTCAAAGCACATACCTCCACCTTATTTAACCTATACGATAGTTATGAGTGAATTTTCATCTTCATCAACACCTACATTCAACCGTGATTTCATTTCAACAAGTTCCCTATTAAACTCTTCATCACTTGATTTTGTCTTCATGTATTTTTCATTGAAGTTAGCTTTCCTTTTGTTGAGGATTCCACTTGAACGTTTTTTATGACACTCTATGGCCATCCTTCTCTCTATCATTGTGATATTCTCCATGCATAATAGTGAACTGCAAGCAAGTCTTTCCTTTATAGAAATTCTCCACTTCTTGTTACTTAATACCTGATCAAAAATCTTTCTTCTTAGCTTGACCTTTTGTTATTTTCTCTGGTTCTCTCCGTAGATCCTTCTCAAGCACTCCTCTACTCATTTGGCTGATGCACTTATTCAATTTACTTATATCGCAAACTTCTACTTGTTCCATGCTTCCTCTAATACAAGGTTCTTTTGTCATAATTCTTTCTCCATCTATTTCTTTGTCACCATTCCATGTTATGATCCACTATCACTCTCCTTCATATTCTACCTGCAAACATCAATTCTTTGGCACCAATCAAGTAGGAAATATAAAGAGGATTTTACCCATTTCACTATCGCAATTCTCCAATCAATTTTTTCTACGAAACTTTCTTCTCTCCTCTCTCACTCTTTTCTTAGAATATCTAACCTTATCTAATACCACTTGATAGGAGGAAAATTGATTTTTCCTTCTATAGTCACTTCCACAAACCTGCAATATTAATAATAACAAACAACGATATATTTTCTAACAGTCACAAAAATAATAATCCACAGTTTTTTCCTAGTTCAATGATCCAATGTTTATTTGATTGGATTGTTACGTCAATAAAAAAATATGTTTCCATGATTTATTTGAAATCAAATAATGATATCACACATCACATAGAATTCTTAGATTCACAATTATGCATGAACTCTCATTTATTAAACTATATTTGTATGTACACATGCTGAGAGGCATCTATTCTCTCTATCGATTGATGTACCATTCATTTAGCCATTATATTTCCCCTTTGGATTACAATAATTAAATAAAAATTTACAAGAAAAATACATTTTTATAAATCCATAAATAACTCCCTGATTTATTCCCTAAATATATAATGATTTATTCCATAAATGTCTCATGCTTTTCAAGGAAAATTTGCTTTTTCCTTATGGATAAAATATTCCTTATCCATAGATTTTCTACAACTACTCTATAATAATTAAAAGAAACTAAGAAAAAATACAAGGATTTAGAATTCATTTAAAAAATTAAAACCCATTTTGGAGCTTTTCTTAAAAAATCTTGATGGCCTGGAAACCTTAATGGTCCTGTATCAACACCCAACCATGACCTACAAATTATCCCACTCCCTTTGTCAAACATTTGAATTGTTCTCCTGCATAACTTCTAGAATTCCTATTCAATTCTCATATTTAGCCTCCATTCTCTCAAACCCTTTCGCATAATATATTTTCAAAGGTTTCTACCCTAGATTTAACCAATATTTCATCAACTAAGTTCCATTTTGATACCCAAATTACAAACCAAGGAATCGTATGAGTTTATTGGATAAAAGTGTATGAGTTCATTTAAATAAATTCATTAGGTGAAATCACATATGTTCATTGGTAAAATTTGTATATTTAATTGGTTGAAATCATAGTTGAAGTGTATTAGTCAATACATAGTGCACTCCTAACAAAAATTACCATACATCCCCATTTGATCATTGAATTTAGAGTTTCAAAATAGCATAAAAGGCCCTTCTCCCTAAATGGAAAATCATGATTCCAATAGTTACTCCAATCCCTTGCCTCATATAAATGCAATTTGTGACTTATACAAAAGCCTCTTCTTCCCTAAATCACAATTCAAAATTCAAGTGAGTTCTTAGAAGCCCTTTCCATCTACATATTTGATTAACAACTTGAATATAAGTCCTCTCCTATGCAAGTAGAAAACCTCATTTTCAAACCTCAGTAAGACTACAAACGGAATGTATGATTGCGCTAGAAATTTCAATCTATGAATTTATTATAAGAATTATACGTGATTAGTTTTACTTCATCACTGGTGATGCGATGTGTGACTAGTCATTTCCTCCAAATATTATTGACCAAACCAATATATTTTGGTTGGTGAATTTGGAATACAAGATTCAAATTTGAAATAGTTTAGCATCTTTCTTTGGTAATGAATATTTTTGAGATGTCAGATATAGTTTATTTGTATTGCCTCATCATATCCTCTTCCTTTAGGAGAATGGTTCCACCCATCATTAGAGGATATGAAAAAAAATGTAGAATAATAAAGAGTAGTATAGAAGGGGTTGTGGCTAGCCCTCCAAAAATGTCCATTTATGGTGATACTTCTTGATATATTGACAATACAATAGAACTAACCAAGTGTTATATATATACAACATTTTCCCAGAAGTATATACAAATAGGTGAGGAATATTTTAAGATGTATTTTAATGTGATGAAGTATGGAGTAGTATTTTGCCATGTTATACCACACATCTTACAAAACTCTTCAAATTCCTTCTTGCAGAATTCTCTGCCATTATCTATCCTGAGCACCTTTATTTTCTTCTCTGTCTGGTTTTCCACCAAAGCCTTAAATCCTTTAAATCTGTAAAATAATTATGATTTATTATTTAATAAATATATCAATGTATTCATTGAGAATTCATATGTGAATGAAACATAGTACACAAACTTTCCCAGTGATGGAACCGACACAGGTCCAAACACATGACTATGCATAAGCTCTAATATCTTGTTCGCCCTCTAGCAGCAAAGGGAAAACTCACCCGATTCTGCTTCACATATACACAATGTTCACAGAAATAGAAATCCACAGAATTAGACATACCTTCTACCATACCATTAGCATGTAGTATCTGAAGGTCCTTCTCTCCAATATGTCCAAGCCTTTGATGCCATATCATGGTATTTTCTCGAGAGACCGCTAGGCTTTCCGCTCTACTTTCAGGAACCACAAAAATGTTATTACACCCATCAATAATAGTGATACCTTGAAGCTTTTACAGAGTTCCAATCCAAAATCCCACATTAATACCGGTGCTCTCCGAACCATCTTGCAGGTATTTTTCTCGAAACGTTTTTTACATCGGCCTCATCCATTCTTCTTACAAAAATTGGATTTCTGGCCAATGGAGGAATATGCAGAGCACAAGAAAGTGTTCTAATCCTTCCACCTTGCAGCTTCAACTTGAATTTTCCACGTTCAAAGATTATGGCCTTCCTACCATCTCCCAAGAAGACATCACCACCATCATACTTTTCATACTCGCAGAACCACTCCCTATGGGGGATGAAGTGAAATGATGCACCTAAGTCAATCAACCTTGCCTCATGATCTACATGTGTATTTGAAGAAGAAGCCAAATACACATCACCACCTTCATCTGAGGTGGTTTTTCCCTCTACAGAAGAAGCATCATCATATATCTCTCCTTTCTCAAGAGCTTTAGATCTACAGTCCTTTTTGTAGGGCCCTTCCTTTCTGCATTTCCAGCACACCTTTACATGCCTTCCTGGATATTTAGATCTCCCACTCGAAAATTTATTTTTGTTTCTATTCTGGGACCTTCCTAGTACATGTAAGGCATCTCCATTCTAGTCGTCCATGTTTCTCCATCTCATTTCCTCTGACAACAAGGATGAGACAATTTCACCAAAATTCAAGGTACTTGTAAATTTCTACCTATTGCAATAACCATACTGTCCCACAAATCTAGTAGAGAACAAAACAAACTAATACATTTATCTTCATCTCAGATTTTATTATCAACAGATGAAAAATGACTTACCATAGTATTGAAGTCGTTCAAATGCACTGTCACTGAGTCCCCATCCTTCATCCTCAGGTTATACAACTTTTTCTGTAGGAAAATTTTATTCACCAGAGACTTATATTGATACAAAGTTCCTAACTTGAACCAAAAATTCTTCATCGTAGGTTCCCCAGATACATTCAACAATATTGAATCTGAGATACACAACCGTATTGTGCTCTTTGCCTTCCGATCCAACATCGCCCAGTCTTCATCTCACATTATCATTGGTTTAGCACTTGGATCTACTGTGATCCACTGATCTTTATCCACTAGCAGATCCTCCATATTGGGCTTCCATAGCTCAAAACTCTGACGATTAAATTTCTATATCTCTATATTTCCACTACTCACCATCTTCTTTCACCGCAAGAATCGATCCAAAAGATCTCCCACTGAATAGGCTCTACCACAGGCCCGAGAAAAAAACCCCTCAGCGGCAAAGGAGCTCCCTTGGAGCAGAAACAACTCTAATACAAAATGTAGGTTTTAATTTTGTACAGAAATTATCTGCAAAACAAATTCTTAAAAACAGAAAATAAACAATAGCGAGAGCATAAAAAATAAACATATATACACATATATTTTTCCCCTAGATCCCAAATCAGGACTACCATCTTGAATTTTCATTATTTTCCTTTTAGTGTTACAACACATATATACATGTTGAGGCACTCATAAACCCCAAACCATTAACCCTGAATTATAACATAAATGTAGTTCCCTTGACCAAATCTACAAAATACCAGGGGTTCAAAACCATCATACCCCAAAACCAAGTGCAAATCCATGCACAAAACCATAGGCGGGACGTCCCACTAGAAAATAAGGAAAAAAAAAATTGTCGAGGCACTGCCCCGGTCCCTGCATGGGGGGCTACCCGCCCCCTGAAAACTCATAGACATTGGGGGATGTCAGCCCCCTTGTGACTCTCTTGCTACGCCCGACGCAATGTACAAGGGGGTTCATAGCCCCGCTTATGACCTGCCGCGTGTTCAACTAATCATGGAAATAATATAACACATACCCAACACTTTGCATCAATTCTTTTTGTTTAATGAGAATATTCTTTAGAGTGATAAATAAATAGCATGAGAGTAGTATTTGTGTACATCAACGATCAAATGTGATGGCATAAAATGTTGGTAATAATATATGAATTGTTGTCAATATCATATGAAGGGAAGATACATACCAAGAAAGCCATCTCCTCACACTATCAGTTCACAAATTCCCTAACATATTCTTTATTCTTGTACGCACATGCTTGAACCTCGGTGGCTAAGGCGTGGAAAAAATCACCTTAGGTTTCCACTTCATCTTTGACCTGACAGACCAAGAATATGTCAGCTAAGGTATTAATACATTCCATTCCTCTTGTTTATGTGCATGCATAATTTTACATCTCCCTTATCATGCAGTTCTATCTTTAAAAGATAAGTATTTTTCTAAGGGTATGCACAAATGAATCTATTTATTTTTTGTAGGAAATACAGATGTGAAACTTACAGGTAGGGCGAATGCAGATCAATTTTATATCTCTCCAATCATGTTATTCCAAACATCTGAAACATCAAATTTTCAAATTCCATTATAGCATTGTCCTTATTATCTTTTCGTTTCATCAAATATTGATTGAATTCGATAAGCTTTGGAGCCCTATGCACTTTATTTCCTGATGTTCCTTTCAATTTTATCATGCCTCCATGAGGTGGAAGTGGAGGTGCAGGCACACCAGGAGCATCTGGTAGAGGTAGTGGAAGAGGTGTGTGAATGGCTATGCCACTAGTATCGTTTATAGTGTTAGACCCTGGAGAACAAGAAATTGTTGGCTTAGGAGGTGGTTTTTCAAGACGTGGAGGATATTTTTTATTTTAGTAAGCTTCATTTTGCTAATTTCTTAAATCTCACTTGCGTGATCTTTTGAATGGTTATTTGAATGCTCATTCGTTATAGGTATTCCCATGGTAAATTTTCCTACAAGATTCTCTATTGTCACTATTTGGGGCATTTATCTTGTGACTTTTGAAGGGGAATAAGAAAATATTGGTTTAGGAGGTGGTTTTGCAATATGTGGAGGATTTTTCTATATTTAATCAAGCTTCATTTTAAAGTGATTTCTTGAATCACACCTGGGTTATCCTTTGAATGGTTATTTGAATGCACATTCATTGCAGGAAGTCCCAGGTCAATTTTCCTACAGGCATCTCTATCCTCATTGTCTGGGGCGGTGTTCTTGGTGACTTGCACATCTTAACATTCCCAATAGATACCTCTCCCTTTTAACCAAACTTCTCATCCCTTTCTTGATCTATATTTTATTTGATTTATAGCACATCACTTTCTTGAAAAAGTATTGGTCCCAATCTATTTGATGAAGTGAGTTTTCGATGTGATACATTTACTTATTTGTTTATGGTTAAATTCTTCTAGGCATTCCTCGATGAATACTTTTTAGTGATGAAAGCTGGCAGAATACGCCTACATATTGAGTTTCAGACCATAGGGGAGCCACATGATGTGGAACACATCAATGATTATTGATTATGTGAATGCATTTTTTCTTTTTCAACGAAAAAGTCATAATATCTTTATTTCTAGATGAAATTATTTCATTACATTCAACAAGTGTCTAGAGCTATTAGCACTCCTTAAAAGTGAAGTTAAGGTAAAGTCAGCAGTACTGCCTCTTATGATTTATTACAAATGTTCTGAAAATTAGGTTTTTGTAAAATTCTATGCAACATCCATAATCTATTTTAGGAGAATAAAAATGACAAAATATAAAAGGTCTTCCGAAATTGTCCATCTAGAAACCACCAAACAATCTAGAAACAAACTAGAGAATTCATTGGTGATTATATGAACAACTATTTAGTATGAAAAATGGTGTCGATCTCAGTGATATTTCTTTCCATCCATTACATATTTGGACAATTCATCCACCGAGCCACTCAATTTATATAAAAATGAATGTAGGAACATGAGACAAACTTTTAGATATGGATTTTTACCTACTTAATAAGATGGTCAAATCCAATTTTGACAGTCTTGATTTTTCCAGAAAGTCATCCTACAACAAATGGAGATGTTTGTCTATAAAATAATGAGTCTTGGGTTGTTAACATTATTCCTTTAATATTTACTTATTTTTCCCCCTTTTTTTTAAAAACTGCTCCAAGAAACATGCCTTGAGGGGCGACTTAGGTTCTAGGTTTAAGTTGTTTCTATTTTGCTACAATTTATTGCACATACATCCGACATCACCTTTTCAAAACTCATGCAATTTTGGTGGGCTAAACCACAAGATTGGAACCCTAGTGGACTTTGAAAATCTCACTATAAATTAATACTTGTTGACCTCACCATTGAACCAAAGCCTTGTTGACTTTATTTCTTGGTTTTACAATGAAAGTAACCTGACGACCTCAACAACCATTGGAGGATTACATACTATATCATCCTCTTAATAAAAAATGTTTGAAGTATTCCTCTCTAATTTATCAAAGCAAAATATGGACAATAGGAGATTGTAATTCTCTCTTTAGTAGGGAGAATTGGGATACTTTGTAAGTTTCCACTTCTAAGAATATATTAATATGAGACCAAGGTAATTTCATAGCTTAATTTCATATGAAATTTCATGTCTCCTCAAACAATATTATTTCCAAATCTATGTCTCATTTTATGTTTTTATGAACTTGCTCTAGGTTTGAACCTACCACTTATTGGCAATCATATTCCACAAGCCACATAAGCAATGACTATCATGTTTCTTCTTGTTAGCTCTTTGTTTTCCCTCTCATAAGAAAACCTGGTGTATTTTAATACAAAAGGATTGATTTATTTCCATCTAATTATCAAAGAAATTATGGACAATGGTAGATTTTATTTGCTTCAATGGGAGAAATATGATACTTTGTCTAAGTTTTCACTTTAATAATAGATTAATGGGAGATTAAGTAGTTTCATATATTAATTGCATCTAGAGTTTTATGTTTTCTTCTCATAATATTTGATCATTTGAAAAGCTACTTTTCATCTTATTTTGTTTTGAATTTGCTTTGGGTTTGAACCTAGTAATTCCTAGCAATTTTACTCTACAAACCATAGACAAAGAATTTCATGTTGCTTCTTTTTAGATCTTTCTTTCACCTCAGATTTGGAAACACAGTATATTTTAAACATTCCTAAGATTTTGAGATCAGTTGCAGAGATAATGCAATAATTATGTTAACAAATCCCACATGAGATCATTTACTCTATATTTCGAGATATTTTAATCATTTTAATGACTAATAGTTAACTTTCAAGTCGTATTACGTGTAGATTTTAAATAGTTGTTGGTTGTAGAAATAACATCTCTTTCATAATAATAACGACTAAATTTGATATAGGATTTTTATGGGAGTTACTTCCCTTGCTCTCTCATTCATTTTTTCATTGTGAATTGATTATTTCTCTTTCTATGTAAGTTTAGAAGAAGTTTTTTTGAGCCTTGTTGTGGTTTCTCATGATATTGACCTATCAAAGTCTAAAGACAGAGAAGAAGTTGTTGAAATTGAAAAAATGCATAGGCTTATCAAAGAATATAATCTGAATGGTCAGTTTCGATGGATATGTGCACAAAATAATATAGTATATAATGGTGAGTCGTACTGTTACATTTGTGACACAAGAGGTGCCTGTATATAGGTTAGCCTTTGCCCTTGTCAAATGCTAGTTATGTCTAATGAAGGATCTATAATTTCACCTACAGTAGCGAGGTCCTCTTTAAAACTCAATATGGATGAAAGATAATTAGGTGAGGGTTATAAAAATAAATTTAAAGAGGCTAGGTACATGTTATGGCCAATATAGTTGAGATATGTCACCCGGTAAATCTTATAAATAAAAAAACAAAAAAAAAAAAAAAAAATTATTGAAGCCAATACTCCCACAAAAAATAAATAAATAAAGGGACATGAACAGCAAATAAAATTTACTGTTTAGCTTCAAATCCATGGATTTTTCCTAAGGGAAATGGCTTATTGTGTGATTATTCGCTTCAAATTTTTTTTTTTGGAAATAAATAAAATCCATGGTCGTGTTGGGCAAGGAAAGGATAAATTGAAGGGCTAAAAGCCTAGCGTCTTTTCCTTGCACAACACAACCATATTTCATTAGTAATTCAGTTCAATTTTTGAACAAACATTTATCTTTAAGACTATTTCATGATAAATAAAACATGAAACCATTGTTGGATTCCCTTAGAGCACAAAAATACCACACCCATGTCATTTTTATTTCCTTGGTTAATATATTGCATCATTGTGGTTGATAGTAAATTAATTATTCTTCCATGCACAATAAATATCTATCAAATAAAAAAGAAGGATGGCCTGACTATTTTATAGATATATAATAGGAATTGATTAAAAATTGATGTTTCGATTCTCATCTTTATATTTCACTTCTTTAGAGAAAACTATATATTCAAATACAAACTGAACTCAAATCAAACTAAAATAAAGAAACGTAATTATGAAGATGTTTCTCTCTCCACTACCCTACAATGAGGTTATTTTTCTGAACTATACTTCAATTTCATTAATAATAACCTGGATTTGTATATTGCTTTTAGCACCAAATTGACATCATGGTAAACATAAAAAATATCTCATTGAGTATGAGTTAAATATGATTAAAAAAATATAACCTTTAGCCTAAGCACATGGTAAAGTAATTTATAAGGTGTGAAGTTTTATTAGAGGCACTGTTTATTTTTTTGTTTTGGTTAGAAAAGTTTTTCCTCTTGGTTTTATGTGACTTTGAATTTATCTTATGTAGCATTATGAAAAATGGGAAAGAATAATGTGTGACATTTATCTTTCAAAAATTGGTGTTTAATGAAATGATACAAATTTTAAGCAAGCTACAATCTGATTTGGTAAAGGAAAAGGAACATCTTAAAAATTTGCGTAAGAATACACCATATACACAGTTTGAACATAACTAATATTTGGATTTTTTTTGTAGATTTGTTATTTTTTCTACCGAGGATATCACAGTAATAAAAATATTGGTATTATAAAAATTGTTTGAGGACATCATTTAGGTTGATTTTTCTTATTTCCTACTTGATTGATACCTTCTCATGACATAAAGGCTTTAAATATGAATTAATATGTTCCTGAAAAAAAATCAGATTCAAAGGTTATAGATATAAAAGATAATAAAAAAATTCCAATGCCTTTGTTTGATTGTTACTTGACTTTGGTGTGAGTATGTTACAAGAAATGTGATTGGAAAAAGGATGGATTGATAATGCAAAGCATGTCTTGGATATGATTCATTTGATGTTGGATATCTTCCAAGAACTTGAGCCATCGAATTTGGAAAAGTTTCTAGTAGGGATTCCTATGGTTTATAATGATGTGATTATTTCACCTCATGATTATCTTGGGCAAGAAAATGTTTCAAGAATGCTAGAAAAGACATTATTGGACAATTATACAATTTGTTTATAATTGCAATGTCCATTTCATGATATCCTCTCTTTATTTCTTGATTGTATTTTGAAAATTTTGCTTGATTTTGTTTTGTATTTTAACAATGAAATTGAAAATACTTGGTATCATGTGCATTTAAAAAGCAACCAAATATTGAAGATGAAATCAATATTACATGATATTGATTGAAGTCCTTTTAGCTCCTTTTTGTTAAAATATTATCATGACTATTAGAAAAGTTTACTTTCATGTTTTTATTTGAGTACATTTTGTTTATATACTTGACCAAGTTCATGCAATAGAGAATGAAATTTTGTTGCAAATAAAACAAAAGGGATTAGACATCACACCTCAGATTATTTTTTTTCACAAGCTATCTACATCTTGAGCTTTTTAGCATGTAATTTAGTTGGCTTGATTGTGCATAAGCTTTCCTTGGAGGTTGAATACTAAGTTACTAATGTTTTATTTTCTATGGTGGTGTTTTATTTGTTTTGTTTATACAGGTCATCTCGACACATAGTGGCCATTATCGCTCAACTGAAGAAAACGTGTTCGATTTTCTTGCTTTTATAGGGAAAAATGACTTTGACATTCTTGATGTTGAGGTATATGTCGTATAAATACTTTATAGTCTACTTTATTTTATATTATACTATTCATATTATATCATGTCTTACACTCTATAGTGTAACTTCTTTTGTTTTCAGGAAAGGAAGTCAATATCAATGGTACGTAGGAATTGAAGAAAGAGGAGAACAATAACATTAGAGTGAAAAATGAAAAGAGAGAGAGAGAAGAGAACTAGTACAGTGACACCTTTAGAGACTATATATCGCATAATAAATATACCTAAATACTGATGGTAAATTATTTAAAGTTGGTGAGTTTACATATAATGCCTCAAAAACACAGTGATAATGTTTTGAAGTGATGAAAAAACATTTCATGTGTAAATATTACTCCAACAAATACTATGTTGGAAACTCATGTTGTAATATTTTACATTTCATATAATATAATTTATGTGATTGAAATTATTTACAGTTGCACTTGATATTGTTGAGTATTTAACATATGTAACTTTACATTTTCATATTAGAGAAGCATGCACATTTTATGGCATTTTTTAATTTAGTTGCAAAATCATACTAATAAATTTGATTAATAATGAACACGTAAAAGAAATCTAAAAATATTAAATTTGTAGTTTATATTGATTAATTCCAAACTTAAATAAAAGGAATATATGACTATATTAGTCAATTATAATGATTATTAATGAAAGTAAATGAAATGAATATTAAATACTAAATTGTTCGTTTATATAATGAATATGAAACTACCATAAAAAGATAAATGACCACTACAAATGATAAATTTTTGATAATAGATGATGAATAAATTTTGCATATATACAACTATTAGTAGCTAATATACAGTACCTTATAACACGACCAAATTTTAGTCATATTTATTTGGTCATTAATTAGTTTCAAACGATGACTAAAATTTTAATATATATGAATATTAGTAGCCAATTTACCGTATCTTATAACATAACCAACATTTTGGTCATATTTCATTGGTCATTAATTGGTTTTTTTGCAAGATCATATAGTAATATATTTTTTTTTATATTTTTTCATTAATTGTAGCAATTAATGACTAAATGAATGACCAAATTAATGACTAAATATACTACGAGACGATTAAATTGAGACGACCAATTAATGACCAAGCTAAAAAATTACTAAGATTTGGTGGTGTTATAAGATACTATAAATTAGTTACTACTTCTAACCCAGTGAAAAATGGTCATTTATATGAAAATTTTAGTCGTCTTTTTAGTAACTAATTAGCTATTTTGTACTAGTGAACCATGCTAACACTAATAAAATATCTAAGGTATTGGGAAAGAAATGTATTATTTCATCATTGAAACCTCTAACAATTCAACATAATATGAGATCTATAAATGATAAAATGGACCACTTCTATTTCAAATGTCTAAAAGGTTGTTTTTGCATTTGGGAAATGCTGCATTGGAGAGACAAGATGGTTCTTTAGGACATTAATTAAAGAACATGAAGCTGACATAAAAAATGATAGGATACATTCATCTTCTCTTGTGGAGCATTCATCCAAATCCATATACCAATTCTTCCTTGAGGAGACCAAGATCATTTATGAAGAAAACCATTAATTCAAAAGAAGGTTCTGTGAAGCTTTGGAAATCATAAAGAACCCAAATAATTTCAATAGAGATGAAGGCTTGGAGGCTATTAGGAATGATATCCCCCTACTAACACATCGCTATTCTCTTGACAATTAGCTTGAGGATCCTATTTTTTCTTTGTTTAATTTAATTTTTTGCTTCATCTTTTTATTTTCTTTCTCTCCTTCATTCTCTTTTTTCCCTTCTTCTTTATCCTTCGTCTTCCTCCTTTTTCCTTTCCTACACCTTTTGTATTCTTCCTCTTTTTATTTTTCCTCCTCCTCCTTCATCCATTAACTCTTATTTTCTCTTCCACCTTTCTATTTTATTTCTTCCCATTTTTCTCTTTTCTCTATTTCTTTCTCTCCTTATTATTTTCTCTTTTTCCTTCACTTCACTTTCCCTCTTTCTCACTTGTATCTCTCTCCCCTTTATTATTTTATTCTTTACTTTCCTTCTCTATCATCTTACATCTATTCTTCCCTTGCCTTCCTTTCTTAACTTTACCTTGTTTTTTAATTATTCCCTTGCCTTCCTTTCTTAACTTTACCTTGTTTTTTTATTCTTCCCTTTCCTTCCTTTCTTAACTTTACCTTGTTATTTTATTTATTGTTGTAGTGTTATCCTTAGTTTTCATACCTTCACTATATTTCAACTATTATTTTAGCATGTACTATTCTTTCAATATTATACTCCCTAATTTAGTATAATTTTCTTAAACTTATTCATTTTTTAGCCTTGTAGTGATATGAAATATTAAAGTCTACCTTTGTTTTAGGGTTTTAGCTTATGATTATATCCTAGTTTAATACAATTTTGGTATTAATTATTAATATTAATTTTTTTTTCACGTTATTAGTATTATACAAATAATACTATTTTTTTTCAAATATTATTAACATTTTCCAAGTAATATAATAATATTATATTTATATGTTATGAATACTATTATAATGATATAATAATAGTATACATTTAACATTATTATTATAACACCATACCATAAATTATTACGTTCATATTTATATTAATTGTTGGTTTTGTTTTAGGATTTTTTATAGGTTTTGTTTTCTTTGCATGGCGACTCTTCATATTCTCTCTTCACTCTTAAGTTACTTATAGTTGTTATCCTTTAAACTAGCCTAGATCCATCTTAACTCCGCATCTATCAAGCACCAAGAGGGATCAAATCTCTCGAGGTGAAAACCTCTTTTTTGAGTGCAAAACTTGAGGAAAGGTTTTCACCTCGAGAGATTTGATCCCTCTTGACGCTTGATAGATCCGGAGTTAAGATGAATCTAGGCTGGTTTCAGTCGTGTGCGACCAAGGAAAATCTATCGATAATATGAGGAACATATGTTTAATTTTATCAATAATATGTAAACACATCTAATATTAACATAACCATTTTAAATATGTTAAATATGTCTGAGATTTATTGAGTCATTTTAATTTTAAATTTGATTAGTTACCTTAGTTTGTTGAGATGATAAATATTGTAAAATAACTTTAATGACAAAATAAAATTTTGAATGCAAAGTGATAATGCAATAATATTGAATGATAGAAACTGTGAATAATAATAATGTATTCAATTAGGAATATTCTTCATTGTGATCGATTTCAACTATTTTCTTCTGCTATTCTTATTTTCACCCATGTTAGTTTTGTCATATTTTCATATTGATTATTTGAAAAGGAAAGTTGGAATCGTAAACCATTTAAATATTTAGCTCGAGCTATTGTAGTAAACATCATACCTTGTCTCTCTCGCTCTCCAATATTAATAGGTTGAGTTACTATAACACAAAAATCAATGTACATTGTCAATAATTTTTTGTGCTTACACTGAAATCACTGCACACACACTATTAATCCAATGACTTTAAAATTAATGTACCATCATACATCTAATTACATCAAAATAGAAATCTACATATACACTGAAATCAATGCAAGAAATCAAATAATAATAGAAAACAACATCTACACTAAAATCAATGCATCTAATGCAAGTAATGAAATATGATTAGAAATCAAAATCTACACTCAAATAAATGAGTCTAGTGCAAGTAGGAAAATAGGATTTAAAGCCAACATTTACACTGAAATCAATGCATCTAGTGCATGCAATCAAATAGGATTAGAAATCACCATATACAATGAAATAAATGCATTTAGTGCAAGGAATCAAATAGGATTATAAATCATCTACATTTAAATCAATGAATTTAGTGCAAGAAATCAAATATAATTATAAATCAACATCTACATTGAAATTAATGCATCTAGTGCAAGCAATCAAATAAGATTAGAAATCACCATCTACACTGAAATCAAGGCATTTAGTGAAAGCAATCAAACAGGATTAGAAATCACCATATACATTGAAATCAATCCATTCAGTGCAAGCAATCAAATAGGATTAAAGATAATCTACATTGAAATCAATTCATCTAGTGAAAGAAATCAAATATAACCAAAATTCAAAATCTACATTAAAATTAATGCATCGAGTGAAATCAATCAAATAGGATTAGAAATCATCATCTACACTGAAATTAATGCATTTAGTGCAAGCAATAAAATAGGATTAGAAATCATCTACATTAAAACCAATCCATCTAGTGTAAGTAATCAAATATCATTAGAAATAAAAATCTACACCAAAATTAATTCATTTAGTGCAAGAAATCAAATAGGATTAGAAATCGCCATCTACACTGAAATCAATGCATCTACGATAGGAAACCTTCCTTCCTCTCTCCACCATATATATCTATATATCCATCCATCTCTCCTTATTTTTCTCTTTATCTCACCCCACCATACACACACTCTCTCTCACTCCATATCTATCAATTTCCTTGTCCCTCCCTCCTTCTCTCCATCCCTCTTTTTTTCTCTTCACCTTACATATATATCTATATCTCACTCTATCTCTCTATATCAACTCCAAAACATAAACTCTCTTTCTCCAATCTATCTATCTATCTATCACTCCCTCCTCCTCCTCCTCCTCTCTCTTTCTCTCTCGCTTCTATCTCTCTTCCTTCCTACTACCCTTTCTCACTCTCTCTCCATATTATTTATCACTCCCTCTCTCTCACTCTCCACCTTTCACCCTCTATGTCTTTATTCTTACCTCCCCCTCTCTCCCTCTCCATCTTCATATCTCTTTCCCTACCTCTCTTCACTCTCTCTCTTCCTTTCTCTCCCTCCATCTCCCTCTCTATCTTCACCTTCCAACTTTGTTACCATATGCTTCTCTCTCTCCTTCTCTCCCCCCTTCTCTCCATATCTCCTTATTTGTCTCTTTATCTCACCCCAAAACATACACACTCCCTCTTCATCTCTCCCTTTTCAGTCCCCCTCTCTCTCCACTACTCATTCTCTATGTATTTATTGTTGGCTCCCTCTCTCCTCATCCAGCTCCATCTCTCAATCCCTCCCCCTCTCCCCCTCCAAATCCATATTCCTATCCCTCCCTCTCTCCTCCCCTCTCTCCTCCTCTCTTTCGAGTCCCCTCTCCTTTCCTTCCTCTCTCTCCCTTTCTCTCCTACCTCCCTTTCTCTTCCCCATCTCTCAATCCCTCCCTCTCTCCCCCTCCAAATCCATATTTATATCCCTCCCTCTCTCCTCCCCTCTCTCCTCCTCTCTTTCCAGTCCCCTCTCATTTCCTTCCTCTCTCTCCCTTTATCTCCTACCTTCATTTATCTTCCCCTATCTCTCTCTCTCTCTCTCTCTCTCATCACTCCTCTCTTACCTCCTTCTATTTGACCCCCCAACTCTCTTTCTTTCTCTCTCTCTTTGTCCTCCAATACTCTCTCTTCCCCCATCACTCTATCTCACTCTCCAACTATATTACTATTTCTATCCCTTTATCCTTCTCTCCCACCTTGTCTCCATCACTCCTCCTTTCTCCTTCTCTCCCCCTTGTCTCCATCATTCCTATGTATCTTTATCCCACCCATAAGCATACACACTCTCTCTCCATCTCTCCCTTGTCACTCCCTCTCTATGTATTTCTTCTTCCTTTCCTCACTCTGCTTCCAGCTCCATCTCTCTATCCCTCCTTCTCTCCTCCACCTCTCATCCTTTCTCTCTCTCCCTTTCTCTCCTACCTCCCTCTCCCTTCCCCCTTCTTTCTCTCTCTCTCACTCTCTACCATCCAATCCTCTCTCCTTCTCCCTCCCTCTCTCCTTATCTCTCTCCCACCTCCATTTTTATGTCTCCCTCTCCCTCTCTTACCCTTCTCTAACTCTCTCACTCTTCTCACTATCTCTCTCTTCATTCCTCTTCTCTCTTATCCTTCAGTTTATCTCCATATCTCCCTTGTCACTCCCCCTATTTCTCAACCTCTATCATATATCATGATATATTAATATATTTTACAACATAATAAATTTAATATTCTATTAATCTAAACATATTAAACTTAATAATATTAATATTTAAATATTAATGTTAGGGTTAATAATGTTTTTTTTGCATGGTATTAATAACAATTTGGTCCATGGTATTTGACCCTTATACTTCATATATAATTAGATCTTGATTTCTAATCGTATTTGATATATTTTTATTTATTTACCTTACCTCTTTATACCTCTTTTATATTTACTTATTTACCATACCTATTTTATAAATATATTATTTGGCCCATCGTATTTTCCCATGGTATTATTAATAAATTTTCCCATGGTATTTGGCCCATGGTATTAATAATAATTTTTCCCATAGGATTCATCTAAATAAAACCTGTTTTTGAGTTTTTTTAAATATAGACCATATTTTATTTATTTACCATATCTCTTTTTTGAGTGTTCATAAACTCTTCATATTTTAAGTTTATATCATTTAAATTTATTTTTAATAAATTTTTAATTGTTCATTTATATGTTTATGTAAGTTACGCCTCTCGAGGCAATTATGTTTTTCTCTTTGAATTTTGATCAAGATTATGTGTTTGGTTTGAGACTGGATACATTGACTATAAAAATGAACTGTGTGGATAATCCTTTGATTTATTATTCTAACAAATCCAAACATATAAACCTTAAAACATTAAATTTATCATAATCGAGAATAAAATAGGATAATTTGACGTGTGAGGGAATTTACAAAGGACTAAAAGAAAGAAATATTGAAATGCTAGGGGTGTGGAGAGGAGAACTTACTTCAATGCTTCAAAAAAAAAACATGATTGCAGGAAATTGTTTTCGGTCTAAGAGACCATCTCAAAGGATGAAAATATGAATTTTATTCAATAATGGAAATTAGAGTGGCACAATGAAAGCATATCAGTATTCGGAAAATGTGTCCAGTTATAAGAGGGAAGGTGAAGAATTTTAGAAGGAATACTCACCCACAACTGGTGGTGAAGAGGAATGAAGGAGAGATAACAAAATGATCTATAAGATCATTAGAGGGATGAAATAAATCCCATGAGAGATATGGGTTTGATGATAATTAATTATTTTTATATAATATATTAACATATATGCACATGAGTTTAAGGTGAAGGATTCCCGTAGAAAATTTAGAAAGCATTTCGTTTTTCAATTTATTATAGACCATAGGAAAAAATTATCAAATTTTATGCATATGATAATTTCCTAACTGCCCTTCCTAAATAAACACAGAGTAACTATTTTTAAATATCTAAATATCAATAAAAGTAGACGTTAGTAGGATGTATAAATGATTCATGAAATGGCGTGAACTTTAGGGTTATTAACTAATTCGTGAAAATTATTAAAAATCAATGAATGAGTAAAATTAAATTGGTTTCTAAACTATAAAGTAATAATAATTTTACATTAATTTAATTAATTCAATTAGTAACTGACATGTGCATGAGATTGCGAAGCAGGAGAAGGTGGATGTTTCTCTCATAAATTCACATTAATATTATTTGAGGTATCAAAAGTGTCTTCATTCATACAAATGACCTTGAGGATAATGCCAAGAGAATGAAAGGCTAGAGAGAGAGCCATTTTTACTCCTTACGAAATTACCAACTAAGAAAAAATGATAATGACAAACATGTAACCACGAAAACCTTCTAGGATGCAACAATTGGTAAGTTGAAGGATTGAGGTATCAATTCCTTCAAATCAATCTATAATGAAGAAAAAAGATAAATAAGTGATAGATCCATTAAAAATTTACTGAGAATTGAGGATTGGTAATGGAATACAATATTTGTGTTGTTACATTAGGTATTATTATGATTTATTAATAATTTAGTACAAGTGTGTTTGATGCACTAATGCATGCATGATTATGTAGGACAAGCTTTAGAGTGACTAATTGTCATGAAAAGAATGATGGTTAGTATTTTTAAATAATTAATGATTGTTGAAGTAAAAATTATAAGTCTCTCCCTCTCACAAAAAGTAAAGTAGGAAAATTTAGAGTTAATGAATTATACGATGAATATTTTAATAAAGTGAAGAAACTCTTGACATGAAGATAATTTTAATTGTGGACACGATAATTCTAATTTTCAAATAAAATATCAGGAATCATTGAATGAAAATTATTAAATATGTAACACAATGATGGTTTCTTTTGAATAAAAATCTTATGCAGTTGAACTGACTAGATGTTTAAATATGTGATGACTTTGAAGTCAATGTTAGTGGTTTTTGTAAATTTATACTGAAATGTTTATATGTATGAGATAGATAATATATTGTGGTTGAGTGAAAAAGGTAGGATTGTAGTTAAAATGGCCTTGAAATGGCATGCGATGTAATCTCATGATAAAAATTGAAATATCATCAGTTGTAATTAGCCCAATGTTATGAGAAAAGTCTCATGTTGGTGAGATGGAATTTTGTATAAAGAAATTTTGGAAAATAAACAAAATCTCTAATTGAAAAATTTATGAATATATCTCATGTAGATTGAATGACTTGATATAGGTGCAGAGAGGAATCACCCTCGAAGGGTATATAAATGTTGAAAAGCAGAGAGACCAAGGGCAATTCTATTGAAGTGGAATTGTACCCCAAGAAAAGTAAACTATGTTAAGATAAAAACTCATGGAGACTTTAACAATCTCTTTAACATGCCTACACATGAAAACTCTAGACAAGTAGATCACCAAAAGGGGTTGTCTAGAAAAAAAATGTGAATAACTACTAAGAAAGGGAGACTAGTGACACATACGCTAGATCTGGGTATATCATATTACAAGCAGGTAACTAAGTTGTTAGTCTTGGAAGACTAGTGAAGCAAAGCAAACTCACATAGATAAGTATTAAGTTTATATTTAAATTGTTGAAATTCATTTTTTTTGTGTAAATTGAGATTCCATATGGAAAATATTTAATGATTGTATATGAACATGGCCATAACATATATGTGTATTTAATTTTTGAGTGAAGGCATTTAAAGGAGAACCATTGAGTTTGGAAGTGACCAGAAAATGAAGACAAATATCATTAATGAATCAACAACAATGGAAAGTGATAGGAAAATGATGTCAATGTGTAAGTGCATGAATAATAGATGAGGAGCATGATGTTACTGAATACATATGATAACACATCAAGGAATATGGTGCAAATAAAAGTTAGCAATCAATAAATTGCTACATTTAACATAGAAGGAGTTGAAATAATGCAATTTTGTTGAAGATAATGCCTAAGAAGGTGTGCACATGAAGTATGACATTCCTTAAAGGGACGGAAATGTAGCACTCTTTTTTTAATCCCCAATATTTTAATGTAATTAAAGAATGATAATGCTATATGGCCATAATAAATATATGTTAAAAATTCTAATGCAAATATTTTTATAATTAAACTATAAAATACTAAATTTAAGGATGAGGATAATCCTATAGGAATCCTATTGTTTGAAAGGGAATCTTACTCGAATAATTTATTAATAAATATCAGGATGTTTCCTTTCATCCTTGAAATTAATTTTTATAACACTTGATGTTCTAGATGGACTACCAACTTCGAAGACATTATAAAAGAAATTGGTGGAGGAGGTACAATATCACCAAAGCATTAGATGTGTATCTTAAAATAGAGTCATAGTTTTCTCTACAAGAAAATAAGGGGACACGAGGCTTCTCATGCATAAATTAGTGTTCATGGGGAAAGGAAGTCATTCTGAATTATTGAGTTAGAGTATTGAAGAGATTGTAAAATTGAGACAGAGAAAAAGATAATTGAATTATTTGTAAACCTAAAAACCTTATTAACTTATAAACCATGGACATATAAACATATTATTGGAGATGCTAGGCTTGAAATGCATTAAATACAATAACTGGAGATAAATCCCCCCGAATGAGCTCTGTAAACTGAGAAGAACTCATATATTTAGTATTATTTGTGCATGAAATGCACTAGAAGAAGGAGAATTACCACGGGAAAAGAGGAAGGTATGAAGTAGTTTCCTTTTATGATACCCGAGCCTATAATGGCCATATTTTCTATTTTAACAGACAAAACTCAATTATTTGGAGATGGCATCAATTTTTCCTGGCCAATGAAAGAGATTAGACATCATTCTCTATAAATTGAACTTGCCTTTTGGTGTAATAAACTATGTGAATCATTCTATAGGTATCAAATCTAGCTCAAGGCTGGCCAAGCGCAAGAAATTTATAGTGTAAATTTTCCTACTATTGGGTGGAAGATGGTTGGCATTCCTTTAGTTCCTAGAAATTTTAAAAGGAATATATAAGTGCATTCCTTTCTTTAAAATGAACTATAAATTTTATTCAATACTTCAAGTTTAAATATGATGATGGATTTAGTATGTAAGTGTGGATTCTTTGGTTGAGATATATTTTATTGTCATGTTGAATATGTTGGAAATTGGATAAATGAACACTCCCCATGTGTTTTGTGACATGGAATAAACTCCTCTCGTGGATCCTTAACTTTTTCAATGCGATCAGTGACTAGCACCTGTGCGTTTTGGTGTAAAAACAATTTTGATTCCAACGGGGTATGAGAACATAGGTCACAAGTTCAACAAACACTCTTCTCACTTTGGGGGAAATACTGTTTGACATTGAATAAATCACCATTCCTCATGTGTTTCGTAACATAGACTAACCACCTCTTGTGGATCCTCAACTATGGTGATGTGATAATTGACTAACACCTGTGGGTTTTTTTGTAACGACACTCAAGATTCCAATAGAATATGCATGAATAGTGTGTTGATTAATTGACATGGTTTTTTTGAATGTTAAAGTTCCCTCCCTTTAAAAATATGAAATGTTGTATGAAATGGGAGCCTTTAATATATGTTAAATGAAATATTATGCATTGTATGTTCATGAATTAAGAGGTAAAGCTTGGTTATCGTTATTTTGTAATGATTATATTCCTATTCCAACCATTTATGATTCTTTTTTATGTTTTTTGTGTTTCCAAAGGGATGGGTCTAGAATTTCTATGGACTTGGTTATTTCTTAAAAAAAAAAAATCCCTACTTATGATTTTGAATTAGTAATCTTACTGTGCCTTGGCTAATCCAAAGGAGCCCCATGTTTGTTATGATAATTGCAATTTACTATTAATGATGGACTCAAAAATAAGAGTACAACCCTTGATGAGTAAGGAGAGATATTCAGGAGGATAAATTCTTCTCATAAAATATAATGTTTAGTTTGAAAGACTTTACCATAGAAATCTTATCTTAGTGGAAACTCTATGAAAGAGACTCAAGTGGCTTAAGAGAAATTTGCGGTATGCCTTTGTTTTTGCGAAGAAGAGGAATTTTTTTACTAATGTCCTTAGAAGAAAACTCTCTATAATTTTGAAGACGAAATTCAACTTCATTTGGCATGCTTCATTAGAAATTATGGGTTTGGTTGGTCCCAACCATTACCACTTATGAGATGGACCAACAAGATCTACGACCAAGAGCTAGTAGGAAGGAGGTTGTCAAAATATTAATGTATCAAGTTGGGGAAGAGTTTGAAATGCACATTAGGGGAAATTTCCATTATGGCGCAGCCCTGGGTAAATTTAAAAATGTTTAAGGCATTATATCTATTAAAAATGAATGTAAAATTATGGCACTAGCACTTTGGTGTATTAGATTATTCGAAGTATCATAGCATTGTGGTATTTGAGGGATGAAATCATGATGATGTCTTGATTTGATGATGTGGTGATGCCATATATATGAAATGTCACTAAAAAAAAATAAAAATGACATGTTATTGTTCTGATTATGAGTGGCACATGGTACAAGTTAGTAGTGATAAAGGGTAGGCGCGACATTAACACCTACTATGTTTCAGGTGGTGATTTTCTATAAATGATTGATGTAACACATCAAGTTGTCATCTCATCATATTCACATATGGAGAGTTTTGGAGGAACATATCCTAGAAATTGTTGATATCTCGATATATGATATACATGTTATCCATACCACATGTTAAAAAAATTAGCATTCACCACATGGGATGCTAGGATTTGGTGTCATAGTTATATCGTGGCATGCCGAGTTGGACATTGGACTATTGACTTATCAATGTTTTTCGAAGGTTTTCAGTTATAAATAATTTTTATTGATTTATATTAAACCACATTGGGTTAATCATATATTAGAATTCGATGGATTTAAAATTATATCAGTTTATTAGAGGTTTATTCCCATATATGCATGTTAACAGCTCAGACATCCAATATATCGATATAGTGGAGCACCAATGAATTTTGGTCATTTCACTTATATAAACCTCATATATGAGTAGACTATGCTATAGTAGATAGCTAGTAGATGTGGAACAATGCGGGAAAGACACATGGTCAAGAGTTACCACATGAAGGCCACATGGTTTTATGGATGATGATGTGGCCCTTTAATGGGTGAATCTTTAAATAAGAATAGTTGTGTTCCTATATCTTCTCCTAAGATGAAGTTTATATAATTCAAACTCTTTTGACGAGCTAAAGAATATTTTAATATTAAAAATGTGATTTTAGGTGATTAAAGAAAGAGGAATTTTGATAAACCCACCTTCATAATAAACCTTGAAGATCTAGTCTTATTGCACCTCACATCCTTGAATTTACATTAGGGGCTTGGGTGTGTTACACTGTGGCTATTCTTCATTTCCCTTTTAAAAGGAAACCATAATTGCGACAAGAGGTGATCTATAGCCTTGTATGGGAGAGATATTGAGGTGTAATGTAGGTATGTGAATATATTTCAAATGTCATGAAAATTTTATATAAAGAAAAAAAATAATTGTTGGCTTCATATGTTTTGATTAATATTAAAATTAAAACATATAAATAGGTAAAATGAAAAATATAAAATATAATACACTTAATGTAAAATGAAAAATGGAAAATGTAATTCAATGTACAAAATGTAATATGTAATGTAAAATGTAACGAATAATGATACTAATTTGATCAAAAGAAATTGACTTGCCTATTATGTAAAGTTAACATACAATTGTTTCTTTAACAAGTTATAGGACGAATAATATTACGCCCTTAGAATATAAACCCTTATGTTAATAAAAAAAAAAGGATTGATATTATAAACCCAAGAGATTAATACTAAAAATCCAAGGCATTATATACCCATGGGAATAATATTAAACCTAAGGATTAATATTACAATCCCAAGGTATATAAACCATAAGATAAATATTATAAACCCTAAAATAAACATGGTTAACCATGGTTGACTTTAAAAATGACATAGTCTTTGGTACAATGTGATGTTGGACCATGGTGGAACATGATTGATTTTCATATTGTGACAATATTTGTCAAAATGTGATGTTGAACCATGGTTTACCATGGTTGATTTTCATATTAAGACAATATTTGTCAGAATGCGCCATTGGACTATGGTCGACCATCATTGACCATGGATGAACATGGTTGTCACAAGGTGACATTGGGCCAAGAGACAACCTTTCTCATAACCTTACCATCATTGACCATGGTTTATTTTCAGATTGAGATAATCTTTGTCACAATGTGACGTTGGACCATGGTTGATTTTCATATTGACACAATTTTTGTCACAATGAGACATTGAACCATTGTTGACCACATTTAACCATGATTTACCATCATTGACCATGGTTGACCCTGTTTAACCAATATTGACCATGAATGGTCATGGTTGACCATTGTTGACCATAATTGATTTTCATATTTAGAAAAATAGATAATAAACCCTAAGATAAATATCATAAACCAAGGTATATAAATTATTTGATAAATATTATAAATGTCAAAATAAACATGGTTTACCATGGTTGATCATGGTTCATTTTAATATTGAGGAAATATTCATCACAATTCGAATTTGGACCATGGTTGACCATAATTTATTTTCATATTGAGACAATCCTTTTCACAATGGAACAATGAACCATGGGTGACCATGCTTGAAAATGGTTTATTCTCATATTGAGAAAATATTTGTCACAATGTGACATTGGACTATGGTTGACCATTGTTGATGATGGTTGACAATAGTTTACCATGGTTTATTTTCAGATTGAGTCAATATTTATTAGAATGTGATGTTGCACCATGGTTGACCAAACCCACATGATTTATATTAAACCTTAGGTTTAATATTATAAATCCTTTAAATATTATTATACCATGGGAATATGAGCCCTTAGATTTATAAACTAGAGGGATTGAGATTATAAACCTAAGGGGTTAATAGTAAAAACCCAAAGCGTTATAAACCCAAAGAGATAATATTAAACTCAAGCGATCAATATTATAAAAACAAGGTATATAAATATAAATATTAAATATTAATATTCCCTTGGATTTAATAATATTAAGGGTTATAATTCTCATATTTTCTTTGACCAATATAAATGTAAGTTAAAATTATTCTCCCTTCCGTATTAATGTATTTAAAAATAAATTATATTTAAACATTGACTATAGAAACTTACGTTGTTTGACTAATGTAATGGACAACGGTTCATTATTAATATTAAAGAATAATAATGCTAAATTGTGAACACTTATTAATATTATTAATAAAAATATTAAACTTTAATATTAACTTTGTAGAAATTCTTTCGGTAGTAATCACATGCAAAAGAACGAGGTCGACGCGTTTCGAACCAACCAGTGTGGTTCATCATCAGGACTATGTGAGAGATCAGATCCAGTCATTAAGTATAAATAGATGTAGAAATGACTCAACTAGCCGTTAGGATAACGGCTAGTTTGACTTTGAAAAAATAAATATTCCATTATTTATTTATTTATTTAATTTTATTAATTTTATTTATTTATTATTATTATTATTATTTTAACTTATTTATTTATAAAACCTTTAATATATTAATATAATGGTAAGTAATTTAACAAATCGTGGTGTAAATTTTTGTAGATTTTGATTAAATTATATAATAATTAATAAATATAATTCATTCTTATTATAACACACCATCATCAAATAGTCAAACAAAATAAATAAATAAATAAAATAATTAAATAAATAAATAAAAATAACATAAAACAAATAAATAAAAAAAACAAAAATGTAAATTAATAAATAATGAAAATAAATAAAAAGATTTTATTAATTAAATAATTAATATTAATATTATTTCTATTTTTATTTATTTTAATTTATTTTATTTTATTTATTTATTTATTTATTATTATTATTATTATTTATTTATTATTATTTATTTATTTATTTATTATTATTATTATTATTATTATTATTATTTTAATCAAATAAATAAAGTAAAAAATAACTAAATAAATAAATAAAAATAAAAATAATAATAAAAATCAAGAATATAAGGCAGGAATCCAGCATCTGCTAATATTCCAACCGTCATCTCTATTGAGATTAATATTAACTACTAAACATCAATATTAACATTAAAACATTAATATTAAACCTATTAATATTATTCCTATTCAGATTAAACTTTAATATTATTTATTAAACATTAATACTAACATAATATTGAAGTCAAGCTTACCATTTAAATATATATATATATATATATATTAATATTCATATTAAACATATCATTGAAATTATTAAATTAAAATATTAAATAAACTTTATTAAATTTTAACAACACTAACTTTATTATTAAATTTATTAAAGTCAAACTTATCTTTAATATTAATATTAACTTATTATTAAACTTATTTATATATTTGATATATTTTTATATAATATAAAATTATTAAACATAAATTATATTTAAACTTTCACTAATATTATTTGACTAATGGTGTGAACTATGTTTCATCATTAATTTTAAACAATAATAATTTTAGAATACACTTTTTTTACCTAAAAAAACACTTATATTGATAGTGATACAAAAATCAATAATAATAATAATTTCAAAAACAACATCATTATTATCAATTATTCATTCATTATAGGGTTGTTATGATTTGTGAAGCTAAGGCAAGAATTTTGACGTTTTCCTTCAGATGGGAGATTCTGATCATGGGAAGCAACAGTGGCAGCACCATGGAATTAATTGCATTATACCGTTAGAGTTCTTTTTGCGCTCAGTTAATGTGTTATCTCAACTTCCATTAAACACATCACAATACAATCAACTAGGCGAATGATGTAGACCTTCAACTCATTACAATTATGGCGAGACAATCTGGCGAGAGAGACCCATAGTTACTATTTTCGGCATAGAAATCAATGGAAAAGTTGAGGACCCAGATTCATGAGCCGGTGTTGTTTTTTCAGCAAGAAAAATACTACTGGTATATATAGTGTACTAGGAACATAACAAAATAAACTCCTTCACTTATTCTTACATTATCAATGCCAGTGTTTTTATTTCCACTTCGACACATCAAAAAAATAGTGATCATACTATAGTTCTACTTTTCTCGTGACGGAATTTACAAAAATGTCAGCTTCCTATTACAATGAGAGTCTGTTCACACAACTCCAAAAAGATAATGAAAACCTAAGCACAACATTTAATTGAAGGTTACCTTACCCTCTGCTCTGATGCCTGAAATGTTGTAGAGCTCATGTAACATTTCCCCAAAGCTCCTAATTAGTCCTCTTTTAGAAAGTGTATCTGCTTCTGTATTTTTCTCCCTAAACACATGACTAAAATTGATAATATTAAAGGATCTATTTATGTCTTTGATCCAATCTATCCAATGTGAAAGATGATGTAGGGGCATTAGGCTAAAACAAATTCCATGCATTTTTGTTAGACTTACGAGTTTTTAGTTTTCAAGAGAATTAGATTTTATGTAGTGAATTTAGTGGGTTCTAATTAATTTTAATTGAATTTGGAGAGAATTTTAACTACTCTCGAATGATTAGTTGGGCATATGAAGAGATGAGAGATTCAAAAATACTGCAAAGTAGGAATGATTTGGAGTCAGTTTCCACAAATCTAGGGATTTAATCTAGATTTAGGAAATCTGGAATTTTAAGAGTTTGTTGAGCTGTTAGGGGAACTGAGTCGATTCATTATCATTTTTATAAATTTAAGCCTCAAGGCATTAAGGAGAGTAGGAATTAGCAGACAAGAATTAGAAACAAAGTAGTGAGGTAGAAGGGCCGTCGAATTGAAGATCTAGCTAGACAAGAAGTTTGTAAGTGTATTCTTTTGTATTTGAATTCATATATGAATGAAGGAATTTTTTCTTAAGTGTATGTGTTTTGATTGACTTAATTTAGGTGTGAATATGCTTTGTTTTGATAAGCAAATATGAGGTAACTCTATAATAGGATTTTGAGATCATGCTATGCATATAGTCGGGAATTGATGAAATTGTCGAAATAGGTTTAATGTTGTGGTCGAGCTGAATGATACGGGTTAATTAGGGATTTTGCATACATATTTGAAAGGAAAATTTTAAGTTGCAATTGTTAAATATGGCAGTCATCGACCACTGCAAGGGTCAATGACACAGGGTCAAAGTTGAGGTCCCACTGTGGAACTCGACATTGAAGAGATCAAAATTTCATTGGGTTTTCGCTATAGTTAAAATGATGGGATCGACCCTCATTTCATGAGATTGAACTAGAGTTGACGTAGAGTTACAAACTCTTGAATATTTACGCCGGTGAAAGCTGAACGAAATAGGGCCAATTGAGTTAAAGGCGCAGTTGAAAGAGATCACAGTGAAATGGTGCAGAAATTCCATATAATTGAAGATGGAAGATGCAAGACGAGTGTATTATGAAGTTCGATGCAATGAACAATGGGAATTAATGGCATAGTGGAATCAAAACCATGAGATGGGGAATGAACATGTGAGTGGAGGAGGTACAGAATAATTGATCAAAGGAAAGGGTGAAATTCGAGTTCTAGTATAGAACCAGAGTAATTACAAAGGAATGGAACTTTAATTGAGTGCGAAGTCATAGAATTAGAAGACTATCCAAATCGGAACAGTAACTAACACAACAATGAAATGGAATACCGTGTCAACTCGAAGGTAGGAACTGTGAGTTCAGTGGAACAGACCTTTGAGCTGATACAAAGTCAAAGAAATGGTGCTAAGGAACTGTGATGCATTGAAACAAAACGGTGGTTTCTAAAATATAATCCAGTGGTATCGCACAACTTAAAAATGTTATGCTGAATTTGAAAAAAACGTGATAGTGTTCGGCATGTGACACGTACCCTAGAGTGGTATTTAAATACAACCCATTTTGCATAATTTTTGAGTGATAAACTATGGGACTGAAAAAATGCAATTTTCGTTGGAGATGTTGATCAAAGGATCGAGAGGTAGTCGCATCACTAAGTTGTGAATGGTTTAATGAGGTAGGAAATGATGTGGACCCGAAAGTTTGTGTGAATATATGCCTTGTCGCGTTGATTCAATCAAATTCAACGAGTTATGAACTAAAATGTTTCGTGAATGCTAAGCCGTGTATATGATGATTGTTATGCTATGGCATATTATATAGTGGGTTTAATTATAAATTTAGAATGTTAAATAGAACTCCCATGAAGGTAAGAGCGAAAATTTAATTCTTTGGGTCATTGCATTATTCGAATGGTAATTTGAATATGCATGAGATGGATAAAGGAAATAGTTTGACCTTAGAGTTGAAAGTTGAAATAATATTCGAATGCTAATTAGAATGTCATGAAATGGGCTCTTATTATGTGGTTTTACCATTGATTAGATAATAAATCTTCTACATGAGAATTGAATCTGGGCTGGATTGTTTGGTTTTTAATAACCATGAGGATGAAGATAGCTCCCTATATTATTTAAGATTGCCCAGATTTTGAAATTGAGGGCCCTTTTGGGTTATTAAATAGAAATGAAATTTTTATATGTAAAATAGAGTGGAGTATGTGGGTTTGGCTAGGGTGACCTTCCATCAAGTGGTATCAGAGTTGGAATAGATCTTTTTGAAAGTTCAAGTTTTTGTTAATTGCACGTGTGATAGAAATATTAGATTTTTTAAACTGATAAATATTGCAGCATACAAAGATGCAGTGCAGGTGAGAGGAGCAGTAATATCACACAGGGATATTGGAAGGTGAGTTGATGAGCATTATTTAACTCTGGTTTAAGGAGTTTTTTTCAAAATTCAGGTTGCAGGCAATTGAGGAAATCTCAGCAAAAGCAGATCACAACCTTGAGAGCCGTGATGAACGCATCTAGCAGAGGATTCTAAAGTGAAGAAGAAAGTGTGGCAGAACTTGAAGAGATTTAAAAAAGGTTGAATGAGTTCTAAAATTTGCAGAGTGAAGCCCAGAGAGAGCAAAAGAGAGTGCTCAGAAGGTTCCAGCAGATAGGGGACCAGTACTTTCCAAAAGACCAGATCCGGAGGAAAGGATTGGTGAGGTAAGTGGCAGTAGGAGAGCTTGTTGTTGCAGAGGCTTGGTGTAGCTTGTGAGTGAAGAACTAATGGAGAAGCGGATGACTATTGATAGTCATAGAAGAGATAGAAGAGGTTCTAAGAGAGGCCACAATAGAATAGATGAAGAAGATGCCAGGAAAAATGGCATGAGGAAGAAATTGACTGATGCAGAATATTGGAGAGAGGTAGCTGAGATCAAAGAATAGTTTAATAAACTGGAAATGATGATAGAGGAAAGCCAGAGAGTTGGTTGGCTCATGAAGAAGAGAGTAAAGTGGTCAAGGCTACAACAAAGAAGAGAACAACAAGATAACATGCAGTTTGCATAAAAGCTGAGAAAGCTTGAATAGAGGAGGAATGTACAGTTGGAACGTGCAGAACTTAGAGCAGCTGAGTTGAAAATGGAAGGTTCTATGTGTGAAGTAGAACAGAGTGAAGCCATTGGTGCGGATGAAGAATGGAAATCTGTAAAAGATCTTGTGAATCATAGTGAAGGTTAAAGACAACAAGAATTTTGTCTTTCTGAAGAGAAATTATTGATGATTTCCTGAGTTATTGGGCAAATCCAAATCAGCTGGATGATGTAGAACCTTGTATTTTTGTAACTGATAATTGTGATGTGATTACAGGTTTTGCAGAGGAGGATAAGAAATCGTGTGAAGCTTTCACAAGTATGAAGAAGTATCTCTCATAAGATGAATACTCTGAATAAAAATGCAATGTTGGAGAATGTCTCTTAACTGAAGGAAGTAGTGATGCAGTTACGATGGAAACTGTTGCAGCACAGGAAGAAATTCTTGTGAATGAAGAAGGAGAGGATCAGTTTGAAGAACTGATATGTGAAACACCAGTTGAGGCTGTTGAACTTTGTGGTTTACAAACTGAAATTTTGTGTATGAATGAAGGGATAATAAATGATGATGAAATACTTCAACAATGCTGCAAAGAAATTGCATTGCTAGAATATTTGTTGGATAATTTAGAGTACGAAAGGGAGATTACAGGAGGATGAGTTCACTATAGTGAATAGGAGAACATCATGGAGACAAATGGTGTGAATGAAAGACTTGTTGGCAGTCTTGGGAATTCCTCAAATAATTCTTTGGGAAAAGTGAATCAGCATATTGAAGTGTTAATAGAGAAGGAAGGAATTTCAAGATAGCATACTGGAATGCTGGCAGAGGAAAGAAAGGCATTGAGGCCTTATGATTTTTGTTTTAATAAATTTTTTATGAAAGCAGATTTTGTTGATGCTGTAGAAAATTTGACACATTTGGACAGTCAAATAGAGAAGGAAGAAAATTTTGTGGAAATGTTTAATCCATCGAATGAAGAAATTGGATTGCTGGAGATTATGCTAAATAAACAGGATTCAATGCAGGAGGGAGAACCTCAATTTCAAAATTGGGGATTGCAGAATGGGAAGATGTGAAGGAATGAAGATAGTGAAGACTTTCTGAGTCTTGGAAGAGACTTAGGAGTGTTGAGGAAAGAATTGGTGACTGAATCATCAAGTGAGACCATTGGGTCTTATGATTTTGAAACTGACAATTTGGCTGTGTTGACAGGTATTGCAGAAGACAATCCATATTTTGGAGTTGTCTTGGATACATATGAACTATTGCAGAAGAAGGAAGGTGAGGCAATCATGTCTCATGTGATGGAACTTGTTATTACTGTTGATAACAAGGCAGAGTTGGCTTGTCTGAATAGCCAAGAGAAGACTAGAAGACAAACTTTTGGAACTGCTACAATGATGGATAATCAGAATTTTATTCTAATAGAAGATGAAAATGCAGAATTTGAAGAACTTGATTTGATTGCCAGAATAAATCAATAGGGTGGAGAACAATTACTGAAGATTGTCAAGGAAGAAGAAGAAGAATATGCTGAAACAATTTTGCAGCATATTGATGGAATGCTTGAGAATAGATGGTTGAATTGTTTGCTGAAAACATTTAGAGAGGAGAATGAAATTGCAGACACTAGAGTGAAAACGCTTGAAGTTGTGAAAAGAACAGGAGAAGATACTAGTTTGTATAATTTAATCATGCTTACTAGTGCACAAGGAGAAATGAATGATTATGTTACTGGAATTAGAGAATTGAAAGATAATTTACATTTTAAAAGTAAATTTACAGGTGATGAGCAAAAGAATTTTGCAGAGGGAGATATCTTAAGAGATATTCAGGAAGTTTGGGAGGTAGCCACAGAGGTAGCAACATGTGGGGTGACATCTACAGAAGTAAAAAAAATTATAGCAACAATTGATGAAATGGCCACAAGGGCAGCAGCAAATTTTTTGAGGACAGTATCAGCAGCAGTATTCGTAGCAACAGAATTTGAAGGCAGCAACAAAAGACAAAGAAATTTCCAGACAGAAGAAAGGTTGGAAATAGAAATTGAAAACATCAGAAGATTGATGATGAAGGTGCCCCAGAAGCAGAAGACAGTGGATAAAGAAGAGAAATTTTGGCAAAGGAAAAACAAGAGTAGAATGTGAAAGCATAGCTGGAGGAAAGTTGCAGAACAAAGTATTGAAACTTGGAAGTGTGCAGTTGAAGAGTAATGCAGTTGATGGACAACAGCAAAGTAAAGTATGGGACCCAGGACGAAAATTTTTAAGAGCACATGATCAGGGGATCATGATTCATTTTGACCTTACGAGTCTGATGCAGGGGCATTAGGCTAAAACAAATTCCATGCATTTTTGTTAGACTTACGAGTTTTTAGTTTTCAAGAGAATTAGATTTTATGTAATGAATTTACTGGGTTCTAATTAATTTTAATTGAATGTGGAGAGAATTTAAACTGCTCTCGAATGATTAGTTGGGCATATGAAGAGATGAGAGATTCGAAAAGACTGTAGAGTAGGAATGAGTTGGAGTCAATTTCCACAAATCTAGGGATTTATTCTAGATTTAGGAAATTTGGAATTTTAAGAGTTTGTTGAGTTGTTAGGGGAACTGAGTCGATTCATTATCATTTTTATAAATGTAAGCCTCAAGGCATTAAGGAGGGCAGGAAGTAGCAGACAGGAAGTAGAGACATAGTAGTGAGGTAGAAGGGCCATCGAATTGAAGATCTGGCAGACAAGAAGTTTGTAAGTGAATGCTTTTGTATTTGAATTCATATATGAATGAAGGAATTTTTTCCTGAGTGTATGTGTTTTTATTGAATTAATTTATGTGTGAATATGCTTGGTTTTGATAAGCAAATATGAGGTAGCTCTATAATAGGATTTTGAGATCATGCTATGCATATAGTCGGGAATTGATGAAATTTTCGAAATAGGCTTAGAATGATACACGTTAATTAGGGATTTTGCATACATATCTAAAAGGACTAATTGAAGTTGCAATTGTTAAATATTTCAGTCATTGACCACTGCAAGGGTCGATGACACAGGGTTGAAGTTGAGGTTCCACTGTGGAACTCGACATTGAATAGATCAAAATTTCATTGGGTTTTCGCTACAGTTGCAACGATGGAGTCAACCCTCATTTCACGAGATTGAATTAGAGTTGACGTAGAGTTAAAAACTCTTGAATTTTTACACCAGTGGAAGCTGAACAAAATAGGGCCAATTGAGTTAAAGGCACAATTAAATGAGATCACAGTGAAATGGTGCAGAAATTCTGTATATTTGAAGGTGGAAGATGCAAGCCGAGTGTATTATGAAGTTCGATGCAACGAACAATTGGAATTAATGGCATAGTGGAATCAGAACCATGAGACGTGGAATGAACATGTGAGCGGAGGAGCTATGAAATAATTGATCAAAGGAAATGGTGAAATATGAGTTCTGGTATAAAACCAGAGTAATTGCAAAGGAGCGGAACCTTAATTGAGTGCGAAGTCACAGAATTAGAATACTATCCAAATCAGAACAGTAACTGACACAACAATGAAATGGAATAGTGTGTCAACCCGAAGGCAGGAACCGTGAGTTTAGTGGAACAGAACTTTGAGCCGATACGAAGTCAAAGAAATGGTTTTGAGGAACCATGATGCATTGAAACAAAATGGTGGTTTCTAAAATCTAAACCAGTGGTATCGCACAACTTAAAAATGGTAAGCTGAATTTGAAAAAAAAAAGCGATAGCATTCGGCATGTGACACGTAGCGTAGAGTGGTATTCAAATATCACCCATTTCACATAATTTTTGAGTGATAAACTATGGGACTGAACAAATGCAATTTCCACTGGATGTGTCGAACAAAGGATCAAATGGTAGTCACATCACTAAGTTGCGTATGGTTTAATGAGGTAGGAAATGATGTGGGCCCAAAAGTTTGTGTGAATATATGCCTTGGCGCATTGATTCAATCAAAGTCAACGACTTATGAACTAAAATGTTCTGTGAATGCTAAGTCCTGTATATGATGATTGTTATGCTATGGCATATTATATAGTGGGTTTAATTATAAAGTTGGAATTTTAAATAGAACTCCCATGAAGGTAAGCGCGAAAGTTTAATTCTTTGGGTCATTGCATTATTCGAATGGTAATTCGAATATGCATGAGATGGATCAAGGCAATAGTTTGACCTTAGAGTTGAAAGTTGAAATACTATTCGAATGCTAATTCGAATGTCATGAAATGGGCTCTTATTATGTGGTTTTACCATTGATTAGATAATAAATCTTCCACATGAGAATTGAATCTGGGCTGGATTGTTTGGTTTTTAATAACCATGATGTTGAAGATAGCTCCCTATATTATTTAATATTGCTGAGATTTTGAAATTGAGGACCCTTTTGGGTTATTAAATAGAAATGAAATTTTTATATGTAAAAGAGAGTGGAGGATGTGGGTTTGGCAGGGGTGACCTGCCATCAAAAGAGCTCCAGCCTTCAGATTTGTCCCTTTTTTCATATGATCAATTATGACCTTTGAATCACCGAACACCCAAAGTTCTTTCACGTATAAATGAGTTGCAAACCATAAAACCCCCACAGTGTGATGATTTCAACTCTCCTGTTAGTACCTCTACCACCATTCCAAAAAATCTTATAATGGCATTCCGGCGATAGCATTAACCATGCCCCACAACTACAATTTTTTGACTCTGATGCTCCATCGAAGAAACCCACAGGAAAAATCTTTTCCACAGGACTCATGTTTATAGACCAGTCTCGAGGAGGTTTATCACTAATCTTTAGATTCTCCAATGAGTAGTAAACTTGAGAGAAAATATCCCATGGTGTACACTCTTTGTCATCAAAAATTCTCCTGTTCCTTGCTCTCCAAATGTACCAGTGCACCAAAATTGGGATCGCTCTCAACTTTCTCCCTTTTCCACACCACCAATTGAAACAAACTGTTGTAGATAGAAAAATCGAAATAGGCAATTTCAGGTGAGAGCACAGTGCGCAGTATACTTCCTGCACAAAAGGACAAACATAAAGAAAATGAATATTATTCTCTTCCTGTAGATATCACAACAGGCATCTCCCTAGTCCCTGCCACCCTCTCTTCTGCAGGTTATCCCACGTCATATTCCTATTTTTCCAGACCAACCATGTCAATATGATCATTTTAGCCTGTACATGTACCTTCCAAATTTTCTTAAACTAGCAATCTGGCTCCCTTCCTAGTCTTTTCTCTGTTAATACCTGATATACCATTTTCGACGATATCTTCTGATCCAGCATGGTTCCCTCCCAAGTGACTTTATCCCCCGTCGCCTCCCTTCTCAACCCAATATGCTTAAGGGATAAGTTATGATTCTCCCACTTCCTTATACGTCGCTACAATCCCCATCTCCCTATAAATTTTCTAGGTTGGGGTCCCCTTCTCCCACTCCTTAATCATCTAGCCCATGAAAAAGAATCCCTTTTGGCTAATTTGTTTCATAAGCGTTTAAATTATCCGACTGGGCCACTCCATATAATTTTCTTCCACCAATCAAAATCTTATTTTGATTACCAAATTTCCAGATTAAAATTTCATTCAGAATTGGCCAACATCTGCTAAAACCCCTCCATATCTCAGATCGGCATCTAGAGACTTCCCAACCAGACAAGAGAGCCTATTCCTAACTTTTTTTTCCTATGTATTTTATTCTGATGATCTCTGCCCAAAAAAAATCCTTCGTAAGGATTCTCCATAATGATTTAAACATCAAGGATTTCCCAAAGGTATCTACGTCCAGCATTCCCCACCCTCCCTTCTCCTTCAACTTCATTGTACAATGCATTCTAGCTAGATGTATTTCTTTTATGTCACTGCTTCTGCCCCATATCAATGTAGCCATAAATTTGTTTATCTCTTCTATGATCTACCTTGGAATAACAAAAATGTGTGCCCAATAAATCGTATACTGCTACAAGACAACTTGTGACAAAATTAACCTACCTCCTCTTGATAGCCATCTCAAGGACCATAGGTTAATCTTCTTCTCAAATTTCTCTGGTAACCATTTCCAATCCTTCACTGAATACCTCAGTGGCTTCAGTCTAAAGCCGAGATAACTTAGTCCCTCACTTAGGCTTATTGTTTTAAAGTTAAAAACATTCCCCAGTTCATTCTGGTCCTCAACCTCTTTCTTCACGTAGAAAATACAAGACTTACCCGAACTTACCATCATGCCTGAAACCTACGAAAATCAATTTAGGATTTTTCACATCTCCTCCCATTTTTTCCCTTTCTTTTCTCCGAAAATTAAAACATCATCAACGAATAAGTTATGCTTCACCTCCTTATCTTAGCATATTCCTACCCATCTAAAAATACCCAAATTATTAGCAGACTGTATTTTTAAACTCAGTGCATCCATGATTAGAATAAATAGTAGTGGAGACAGCGCACAACCCTATCTTAGACCCTCGCCTGGCCTAAATAACTTCGACACAATACCATTGATAATAACCACCATATTTGTCTTTGTAGTGCATGCCATTATCCAATCCACTAGTGTTCTATCCATTCCAATTTTAAAAAGAACCAGTCTCAAAAAAGACCATTTTACCCTATCATACACCTTATATAGATCTATTTTCATCACAAATATGTTTGAATTATTTGTATACATGGAATGGATGACTTCTTTTGTGATATCCACGGCTTCATGAATGCTTCTGTCCCTTAAAAAACCCACCCGTTCAACTGAAATAAGCTTCGACAGATAACCCTTTATGCGATCCACGATAATCTTCGAATTTATCTTATAAAGGGTATTACACAGAGAAATTGGATGGTAATCCTCAAAGGATAGCGTCCCCTTCTTTTTCGGAATTAACACTAAAAAAATGGAGTTTATTGCTCCCAAACTACTACCAGAATTCTTAATTTCTTCCACCATCTTCACTAAATCATCTGAGATATCATCAAATAAATGCAGGAAAAAGTCTGGGGTCCATCCATATAGACCTAGACTCTTATCCACCATGAAGGATTTTAAATTTGCTTTGATTTATTCCTTGGAAAAGTTCTTGTTTAATAGACTCAGGTCTTCCCTTTTAAACATCACTGGATAGTTCTCCAGGTATTCTATTTGTTTATTTATGTCTCCATTGTCCTGCTTTTAAAATATTTTCCCAAAATACTTAATGGCTTCCTTGTTAATTTCTTCAGTTGTATACACCTTCCCCACCAGTGTATCTATCTCCCAGATTGTGTTTGCAGCTCTTCTCGCATTAGCCATTTTATGAAAAAATTTCGTATTGTTGTCTCCACATTGTAGCCAGGTTGCTCAGCTTTTGAGCCTCCATTCTTGTTCTTCCTCAATCAGATACTGTCTATATTCCTCTTCCAGATTCTTCAATGAATCCCAGTAGTCTTCTCGTTGACTACCCTCCCCAATCTCCTTTAGAATATCAGACCTCTCCTTTCTGATCTCCACGATTTTGTCCTTTAATTTCTTTTTATGCTTCCATTCCCATTCCTTTACTTGTTTTTTAAGTTCTCTCAGCGAGGTTGATAAACAATACGTTGCAAACATACCTTCCAGTCATTTGTGAGTGCTCAGATAGGTCTTAATTAGTTTATTGAATGATTCGTTTCCCAACCACGTCCTTTTAAACTTAAATGGAATACCTCCTTTCCCATTTTCAAATGCCCATTGGAGTGAAATAGGTCTGTGATCTGACACTGTCAGATCCTCTACCTGCACTTCCATCTTCTCCAAATTGAATCTAAAACCATTACTAATCACAAATATGTCCAGCATCTTACCAATGTACTCATCCCCTTTCCTTCCATTTAGCCACGATGGAACCACCTCTTCGAACTTAATATCACTTGTTCCTGCATCTATCAAAATATTGTTAATAGAATCTACCAACAAATCCCTTCTATCGTTTTTTCCCCATATCTCTCCATCATGCAGCACATAATTTAAATCGCCTGCTAACAACAAAACATGAAACATCAATACTCCACTCTCCTCCATTCATTGCCAAAACCTCAACCTGTTAATGTAAAGAGCATATACATTTATAAAGTTTATACATTCCAGAAAACCCCTGTAGTGGCCCGATAACAAGATTCCTTCGAAGAAGCTAAATGCCCTCATGGTCACCCAGTTGGGATCCCACAAAGCCACCAGCCCTCTAGAGCACCCCTCTGCATCGACAGCCACCATGTGCCAATCAGGGAAGATAGCATGAAAGTACATTATAGAACAATCAGCTGTGTGCATAGAATCCTGAATAAAAATGATAGATGGATTACATAAAGAAAAAAAGAAATTTAATCGACAAGAACTTTGCTCGTCCCCCAAATCCCTGCATATTAAGATATACCACTTTCATTTCAACAATTGGTCTTCCAGGGTCAGTGCTCTAAGGACCTGATTAATAACATGTGATACAGGGATATCCCTGAATTTACTGTCAAGGTATAAATCTGCCAGATCAGACATTAGTAGGGATTTCTTCTTTTTCTTTTTTTGTCCTTTTCTCTCCTTATAATTACATTAGACTGCGACTCAGGACAAGTGATAAGGGTATCAGAATCCTGGCAACCCCTATCCACCTTAAGAAAAACTAGAATAGGGTTGAGCCCCGACAGCAAAGGTTCCAGATCACTGTCGACAGAATTCACCAGAGATACTGGTTCAGACCTCCTCTCCACAGAGGATTTAGGTTCCAGATCAAGAGGGATTTGCAAAATTCCTTCTTCTAATTTCGGTGATCCCACACACGCACTCGAGTTAAAAGACTCCAAATTGGCTCCTATAGAATCTATGACATCCAGGCGTCCTTTATCACCACAAGAATTCCTACTACCCCGAGGGATGTTCGACGATAGTAACCCCCCTTGACAATCCCAATCCACAGTGGACACATTTATGGGTTCAGATTCCAGTAATCCCTTAGGCATCTTAGACAAAAATTGCATGCCATCGACATTTGACAATAAGACTGAGGTGCAAGAAACAGGCTTACCTATATTCCGAGTCACAACTCCAGTAGCCGCCATTTCTTCTGTGATTGTCCTTATGTGCTTCGCGGGTTGCATCCGACCCAAATTTTCCTTCACTAACTATGATTTCTCAGGGAAATATCTCCACTCAGGCCTCGTTCATTTCGCCATAAAACCCTCGAGTTTTCGTCGGAATTTTTTAAGAAGATGTCCCATCTCTTGGCATTTATAACATCTGAATGACACTTTCCAATAGTCAATGGCTTGGAGATATGTTACTCCGTCCCATACCAGGTCTAAGTTCGCCAATAAACCCCGAGCAAAGGAGGCTTCCACTAGTATCCAGGCACAATGCTTGTCGAAAATACCATTGTAGTTTGATTCCATGAACCGACATTTCCCAATGCAATCCCTGATCGCAGAAAAAGCCTTTTTGCTCCAGAATCATAGAGGTAAGCCACACAGCTTAACCCACATTAGATGGTTTACTGGAGCATTTAGGCTTGGGTGGAAGTCAATATTCCATCTATGAAGTGCTAAAAAACTCCTACCATTTACCCACGACTTCTCCAAAACCGTTGTCACATCCTCCTCTAACAAATGAAAAAAATACCACCCTCTATTGAGCTTGCTTGCTACTGGCTTGTAACCTAGTCTTTGTTCCCATAGCCCCATTAACCAGCCCATCAGGTCGATCTTTCTGTAATTGGGGAATTCCCACCTTCTCACCACCACCCTCTTCGAAAGGCTTTCCACTCTCTCCCACAGCACATCGGCACCAAAACTCAGTAGTTTATAGTCCACCTCCAGCTTGATAGGCTGCGAGGTGACTTCCTTCGACCAGCTATTTGATTTCTCTGATTCCCCAACCAGTGATGAGGTAGAGTAATCCTTACCCTTCTTCCCCACGACTTGAAGATTTTGCACATGTAATGGAATGTCGTGGCATAACAAACCTTCCTTTTCCGTTGTTCCCAATTCCCTAAGGAAGGACATGTCCAGCGAATCCTCCGCACACCTGGCAATGTGGTCCTCCAGTTCTCCCATCCCAATAAACAAATATTCTTATTTCAAAACTATAAATTAATATCACCATATGCGAAGGAAAAATTAGAAGTAATGGGAATGATCTGTCACAACGTATGTGACAGTCCCACTCCACCACGTCCTTCCTCCCAATAATCCTTAATCACCTTTTGTACTAAGGAATCGGAAAGATGGCTCGAAACTTCCTGAAGTACCCCAAATAATTGCCAGCCTTGATACCAAATCAATAACAGTCTTTCGACAAAGGGGATGACAGTACTTATGTACTGCAGTAGCTTCTACCCCAAAAATTTATTTAAAAATTTGAAATCCAATACCGAGTCCTCGGAAAAAAGATGTCGGAAAACCAGTTGAATCCCCTCGGATTGAACCTCCCTCAGAATGGAAACAGGCCACCCCCAAAATCAAAACAATCAGTACCAAGAGATAAAACACAAGCATTACAATGCCCTTACCCCATTAATGGTGCCCCAGAGCAAGATAAAACAACTTCCAACTCCTCTAAACAGTAGCCAAATAGCTACTCTTAAAGGTCACTTAAAACTAAACAGCTATGATAAATTCTCGCTACCATATCCAATCCTTCACCCTTCAATTTATGGCAGTCGTCTAAATTGAGGCTCCTGTACCTAGACTCTACTTCACATTTCTCTAACCTATCATCCCCCTGATCACGGATGAATCCCCCTAAATCCCAGATTAAAACATGTCAGTCCTCAATGGTAAAAAATATGCAAGATCAGAAAACCATACCAGATTTTAATTCAACCTGCCGACCACATGTCAACCGCTCAACACTCGTATTCATGGCCGAGAGCCAGTCCATCTATCATATCGGCTGGACTGTAAGGTCCTTCTAGATGTGTTCTTGTTGTTGTTTAATTGACCGCTACCTCTTACATGAATAATGAGAAACGATTACAACATAGGTGCTTTCCGTAATGACATGGGAGCGGATGAAGAGAATACCTTGAAGAGAAATATGCGCCTCATTTCCTCTGTTACTCGGCAACTCTGCATTCAAATAAAATGAGCTACGACATGAACTATCCGACAATTGCAATCTCCATTGATAAGGCATAGCCTAGTACCATTGTGGTTCAGTGACTGATCTGAGTTCGTGAGCCGGTGTTGTACCTGAAAATTCCAAACAAATAATCAACCATGGACTCGTAATGCCAGAGATCGGTTTTGTGGACTGCAAGTGGGAAGGAAAGAAGTCAATCTTGGCCGATGACTGTGTGAAACTCGAATGAGAGTCGGACATTGAACCAGCAAAAATGATTTAAACCCTAAACCGAGATCGAATTCAACATTTCAGCGGATATCTTTAACATTTCGGCCGATATCTTAAATTTTCTAATATATATATTTGTTAATTTCGGCGGATATCTTTTAAATTTCGGCCGATATCTTAAAAGTTTATATATATTTTCACAATATTTCACCATATTTTTACTGGTGGAATGTTAATAAATATAAACTTTTTATATTTTTATAATTTTCATAAAATCTTTGGTTTGGAGTTCTGCATATTAAACTTGTTATTGTTTTTTTCACTAGTTTGTCTTAAGCGTTTGTCTAAAGGGTAAATATTAATATCACTAAGCAGGTCAATGATTTGGATATCACTTTATTCTTATTCAATGGATATAATGTAAAAACAGTTAACTAATCATTATTTTATCTTATGGTGTTTGGATAAAATGTAAAAGTAATCAAGTCATCATTAGTTTATATAGTTTTTAAAAAATTTCATGAATAAGTATCAACATTATTACTATGTGAACATAATATCTACACAAAATTAATATTGATGAAAGTAATATATATATATATATATATATATATATATATATAATAGTTATATAATATACTATTTTTTTTAAGGATGTGGTAAGATTTTAGATTATTAGGCAATACATTCATGGTGTATATTAATATTTATTCATTTCTGAAGTGAAAACATATAGTATTGTAACACTATTAGTTTTAGTTACTTTTCTATTTTATAAGTTAAAATTTTAATTTTATATTAAAATGGAAATCACTTTGTAGTTAATGTTGTAAAAAATCTACTTTTTGGTATTGAATATTGAGGTGTAAAAAATAATGCAGTTTCCACTTTCCACAATTCTTACACAATATAACTATTTTGAATGGAAGCTAAAGATTCTACTTCTCTTCAAAACTAGAGACATGTATTAGATAGCCATGGAATTATATATTAAACCAAATTTTGTACATGTTTGGACCACTTTGGAGACACTCTTTCTAAAGAAGGATGACATGTGGGGTGACGTCCTTGAAAATCAGCTCTTCAAACAAATTCAAAAGAATTTAATACTTCTTCACAAGGTTTAATGCCTTGTTATTTTAGTTGAAAGAACATTGAGTTAAAAAATCCAAGCAAGAAAGCCAATTATTTATTGTCATATTGTTAAAATTGGGTCTAGAGTATGATATACTTGCCTCCACTTTTAACAAAATCAAGTTTGTAATACGATCTACCTGGAATATTTCCACTCTCAATACTTTTATTGAGTCCCTAATGCATGAGTAGGATAAGCTCATAAAGATGGGAACACTGAAAATTTCCAAATCCTATGCACTTTATATGCATTAAATGGGTACAGGGAACTGGAAATCTAATTAGAAATCCAAAGGTAGAGGAAAGGTAAGAGACCTAGATCCAAGAAAGTTTAGAAATCTCAAACCTTTAGCTAAATCTACTCGCTTAAAGGATAAGAGAAATAAAGGGAAATTAAAGAGTATTGATTGAAAATGTTGTCACCATAAAAAATCATCATGCATGATGAAGAGAATCGATCTCATGGAACAAACCTTTTAACAGAACAACCTTGGTGACTACATTCTCGAGAGTTCCAAGAAGTAGGGAGAAAGCGAACTTGAAACAACAAGGAATGCACATGCATTAATTTCTATTAATTCTTCTCGAGATACATGAATCATGGATTATGGAGCTTCACATCACATGGTATCCACAAAAGATACTCTCTCATCTTTGAAACCATATGGTCACCATCCTATTCTCATAAGAGATGTTTCTCCAATAGAGGTAACTTAATGAGAGAGGATAGATCTTGGAGATGGAAATTTCAAGTATGTCATGCATATTCCAAATATTTTAGTAAATATTCTCTTCATGTGTCAAATGACACATAACAGCACTGAAATGAATGTTTAATTCACCGCATATTTGGTGAGAATATATGACATGCAAGATAGCTCCAAAATTGAGTTGGTAAGGTAAATTATCAGTGTCATCTATAAAATTTTTATTAATATGTTCCTCAATTCAATTCCAAATTACTACCGATGCAAACAAATGATGAAAATATAATTTTTAATGAATGGTTTGGACACTTAAATTTTATATGCATGAAAAAACTTAGAAAACATGTGATGGTGAAAGGCCTACGTGCCATATATTTTTCTCATGGACTTTGTGAACCAAGTGCCCTTCAAAATCATTTGCAATCAAATTTGGGAAGAGGCATGCGTGGTGGGAAACCTATCCCTTGGATCGTATTCACAATGATCTTATGGCTCCATTCCTAGATCATTCCATAAAAAGGTCCAATTATGTAATCACATCGATATATGATTGCATGAGATACACACGGGTATACATTCTCAAAATAAAATATTAATTGTTTGATCATGTAAGCATTTTCAATTTGTATGTAAAGAAACAATGTAGAAATATTATAATTAGTATACTCTGTACATATAATGGCGGTGAGTATGTCAACTGTGATGTCCAACATTTTTGTGAATAAGTTTCAATAAAGTTCCAACACACAATTCCTTGCACTTTCCAGCAAAATTACATAGTTACAAGGAAAATAAAATCCCTAAAAGAGATGGCTAGTTGCATGATTCCAGCAAGGTCCCTTCCTTCGAATATTTTGGTTGAAGAAATAAACTACAATTTGTACATACCAGAAATATCTGCTCAAAAATATATTACATGAAGAATATATTTTGGAGGATTGGTTGTCATGCAAGGAAGTCATACATATCGACATTTTTTTGTCTTTCTTGCAAAACAATATTCCTGCAAAAAAGAGTAAATATTTAGAGCCTCAAAGAAAAGAATACATCATTTTTGGATATATAGATGGTTTAGAGGAATATATACTGTTTTATCTTTCAAATAAAATCTCTTCATTGATAAGAGTATCTACTTTGAAGAAAGTCCCTTGCATGAATTTGAGGAACAACATGAAGAAACGTGTATGCTCCCTCTTGTACTATATCTATAATACGATGCATCGTGTCATTAATATCATATATTATATATAAGTTCTGAAGTTGATTTAGAATATCATGGGTATGCATGTGAAAATTAATATTCCTAACCACAGTCGACAAAAAATTGGCTCGTCATGAGTGATCTCTTGTTTTATCCTACCAATATATCTCAATTTAAGGAAGCACCTCATGCACCCACAACTATAGATCTAGATATTCACATGCATTTTACATGGTTCTAACTTTAAAACCTCAAAATTATGCAAAATCTACTAGGAATCCTTTTGTGAAGTAGTTATGGATGAGGAGTACAACTCCCTCATTAAGAGCCAAACTTCAAACTTGGCTTTTCTTCCTTCAAATCATAAGTCGGTCAAATGAAAGTGGGTCTATTAGAAAAATAAAGAAAACAAATGTACTTGTGAGGATATACAAATAAAAATTTATGCCCAAAGGCTTTCACCGAGTTCATGGCATTGGTTATGATGAAACAGTTTCCCCAATGGCCAAAATTGACTCTATTTGGTTAATTATTTCCATTGTGGCTACAAGAAAGTGGGAGGTTTACCACATGGACGTGAATAATTCATGTCTTCATGATGGTCTGAAATAGGAAATTTACATGGAGCATACACAAGGATACATATAGAATTCATCTTTAGTTTGTTGACTCAAGAAGTCTCTTCATGGCCTTAAGAAAGCAACTAAAGGATTCTATTATAAAATGGATTCTTATTTACTCTCTCAACATTTTATTTTATGTTAATGAGATCTAAATATTTATATTATATGAACATATGACTCTCTCTTGATCATAGTGATCTATGTAGATGATCTACTAATCATGGGTAGTTCATCTTCATACATTGTTTCAATCAAGACCACTTTGCATGATAGTTTTTCTATAAGAGATATGGCTCTACTACACTTCTTACTTGGACTAGAATTAAACCACGATTATTCATGGATGAAAATTTCTTAGTGTCAGTATGTAAGAGATTTCTTATTTTTCTTTCACATGATCGAATTCAAGCTAACAACTACACCTTTCTCATCAAGAACACAGCTTGAGGATTGCAAGGATACATTGTTGGTTGATCACATCATGTATATATAGCATGTGGGGAGTCTCCTCTCTCTTATTTACTCTCATCTATATTTCTCATATGTAGTAGGCACAATTTCCAAATACATGCATGAGCCACATGAGCTACATTGGAAACATGCCAAGCACATACTTAAAAGTGTCCAAGGAACCATTAGCTATGGGATTCATTACGCAAAAAAATGTACTTTGTATCTCATTGGTACATTGATTTAGACTGGTTTAGCGATAACATTGATCACAAGTGCACTTCAGGATATGTTCATAGTTTGAGCTCTAACTCCATTTGTTGGTCAAGGAAAAAGTAATTTGTGATTTCTTTTTAATCAAAAAATACCAAATACAAAGGTGCAATCATCATTGTCATTGAGGCCATTTGGTTGTAGAACTTCCGCATTGATATTAGCATCATTTTCATGGTCGAACTATCATTTTATTCAATAATCACAGCACAATATTTTTTTGTGGAGATCTAGTGTGACGACAACGAAAATAACACATTGAGATCCACATGAACTACATTTGCACATTAATACATGATGGGATCATTGACTTCCAGTATTGTTCCACTTTTGTACAAAATGTTGACATATTCATGAAGACTTTTAACAAGAAGAAGCTTCATTTTCAGTGACACAACCTTGGGGTGAAGGATATGATACCACCTTAGGATGAAGGTAACAAATAACTAGCAGTTGTATTCCTTTTTCAGTATTATACTTTGAGGGGGGGTTTTGGTCCCATGTGGTTCCCTTTTTCCTCTTCTTACCCTTATCCTATTTTACTTAGATGAATTGTCAAATGGGTACCTTGCATGGATTCTTGTTGAGACCCATTCGATGTGTTCTCCCTAACAGTTCTTTAGGGGAGTATTAGAGATAACATACACTTAATTGTACTTCAATTAAACTAATGAGTGGAGTCATGCATGGAAATATCATTCTCCACAAGTGCATGGATGTGTTGTACTAATCTCCATTTGGATCACAAAGTTAAATTATGACTGATATGGCTAGCTAACTACGACTATATGTCATTTTTCTTTAGTGCATGTTTATATCTCTCCACATTTCCTACTATACCATTTTATCCATGTAAAATATATTGTATTATATTGTATTTTGGGTAATTTTCTCTTCTTCTTTTTTGCATAAATAAAATTATTAACCTTTTTTCTCTCACTTTTTCTCTTATTTCATACCTACAAACTTTATTTAGTTCCTTTTAGTTAAATCCATTATTATAAATAAACTTATCAAAATACAAATAAAAAATAAAAATATAAAGGATATTTATAATTTAGGTCGAGGAAAGGAAATAGAATATAAAATGCAAACAAAAGTGACATCAATATGTAATTTAACAATATGTAATATAACAATTACCATAAAAATTCTAATGAATGTATGGGCCATCTATTTTTCATGATCATGTTTAGGTCAAAGTAAATACAAAATAGAAACAAAAATTAAAAACGATATATAATATAATGAGATTAATAAACTGTTTGACGTGCATCGGGCTAGCTTTTCGAACATAATGTTATTTTCAATCACAACAACTTTCATCATCCTAGCAAACAACAAAGATTTTAAATCGATACTTTTCTACATCAAAAGTTTTCTCATGAATATTATATTTCTAAGTGTGCAAACATATACACCTTAATTATAAAAAAAAAAGTTTATTTTATGATAAATATAAATATTAATGATTTTATTTAAATTAATAATTTAATAAAATCAAAATAAAGGTGTTTTTAATACCAATTTATTTTATTTTTATCTTATAATAATTTTTTTATTTTTTTTAAATATATTAACTTAATATACTTTTTAAAAAATAGGTTTATCTTAAATATGCCAATATTGATTCTTTCTAGCTATTTTAAAATTAAATTTCTGATTTTTAATATCTATTAAGAAATATAACATGAAAGACTAAAGGAGTAAGATTAAAAAAGGAGTTTTGCATATCTATTAAGAAATAAACAAACAAAGAGGGGTTAACTCACAATTTTGTAGTATAAAGAGATAAAATTTTGACCAAGTCGCATAACATGGAAAACAAACATTTCCTAATATCTATAAGCCAAGGAAAAAAAAGGTTAAGAAACATTTCCTAAGACTATTTTAAAATTAAATTTTAATATTTATTAGTAAATATACCGTAAAAGACTAAAGAAATCTTTTTCATGCTTATTAAGAAATAAACAAGGAGCGAATAACAAAATTTTGTAGTACAAAGAGATACAAGTTTGACCAAATCCGACCACATGGGAGATAGACATTTCCTAATATCTATAAGCCAAGAAAAAAAGGGTTAAGAGACATTTCCTAATGTCTTGAAGCAAAAAAAATGGTGAAGCGTCAATTCTGTTCTGTGGTAGGGTTAAGAGCCAATTTTGTGGTATAAAGAGATTGAAGTTTGACCAATTTGGAGAACATGGGAGACAGACATACTATGGGTAGGAAACCTTTCATACTGTAGAGAAATACAACATTTCCTAATATCTATAAGCCAAGAAAAGAAAAAAAAGGGTTAAGAGACATTTCCTAATATTTTGAAGAAGAAAATGGGTGAAGTGTCAATTCTGTGGTAGGGTTAAGAGCCAATTTTGTGGTATAAAGAGATTGAAGTTTGACCAATTTGGAGATAACATTTCCTAATATCTATAAGCCAAGGAAAAAAGGGGGCTAAGAGACATTTCTTAATATCTTGAAGCAGAAAAAGGGTGAAGTGTCAATATTGTCGTAGAGTTAAGAGCCAATTCTGTGGTATAAAGAGATTGAAGTTTGACCAATTTGGAGAACATGGGAGAGAGACATACCATGGATGGTAAACCATTTATACTGTAGAGAAATGCAACATTTCCTAATATTTATAAGCTAACAAAAGAAGGGTTAAAAAACATTTCCTAATATCTTGAAGTAGAAAAAGGGTGAAGTGTCAATTCTGTGGTAGGGTTAAGAGCCAATTTTGTGGTATGAAGAGATTGAAGTTTGACCAATTTAGAGAACTTGGGAGACAGACATACCATGGACAGTAGAATTTATACTGTAGAGAAATACAACATTTCCTAATATCTATAATCCAAGAAAAAAAGGGGTTAATAGACATTTCCTAATACCTTAGAAGCAGAAAAAGGGTGAAGTGTGGTATAAAGAGATTGATGTTTGACCGATTTCGAGAAAATGAGAGACAGACATACCATACCATGGGTAATAAACCATTCATACTGTAGAGAAATACAACGTTGACCAAGATCTACCGCTATAGGCGTGAAGCATGTAAGGCATGGTGACAAGTAGCCAAGTTAGTAGGTTTGTATCGGAGAGTTGATGTGGGTATTGAGATCGCAACGGTCGAAATTACGGATTTGACGATGCTAAAATTTTTGAACGACATAGACACTGCTCTAAAAGAGAGAAATAGCTAATAACAAGAGTAACGAGATGAGATAACCTGTAATGTATCTCCTAGGATGATGATTAATGAATTGGGTGACGGCTTCACATCCACCCAGTTTCCTGCCTGCCTTAAAAATTGAAGACCGCCCAACTCATCTTCACGCACTATCGTAATTCTAGTTCTATCTGTATGAGCAGCAAGAGCAGTCGATCCGCAAGCCTCATCACATGCTACTTGGTAGAAATTCATGCGGATCCAAAGCTTACAGTGCTCGAAGTGTGAAGTGTAGTAATTGCTCACTCCCAAATTGGCTAGTATAATCTTGTGGATTCCGTCAGACAGCTCCTTCATCCTCTCGAAATACTCTCTCATGACTTCGCTGCCATTATTAAAATATATATAGTAATTGATCAGTGATGTCCAGCTAGTTTTACAGCAAGAACCATAACACCTATTAGAAAAAGCAAAACCCTAAATCCTTAAACTCTAAACTAAACCCTAAATCCAAGGCAAATGTCGTACCAGAAGTCTTGGTTTCCGTCAGGCCACATGAGATCGCTGAACTCCTCTATGCCTTCAAAATCTGGCCCTATGCCGGTGCTCTCGTTGGAAGGAGTAATGCGTCCTCCTTTGAAGTAACTCCCGATCGCATGCGGGGAAACAAATTTCTCCTTTGTCTCCACAGGGAGCTTAAACACGTTCCTAGAGAGGATATCTACTCCCCCGATAAGTTGGTCTGAGATTCCATGATTGGTAAGCCGAAAACACCCCCAATCCTTACAACATCTTCTGAATTCGGAGCGCAGGAGGTTTTTCTGACAGTCTTCATCAAATCCCTCGCCAGCCAATTCCTCCAAACGAATACGAGAGAGATCGAAGACAGGAATATCTTCAGCGATATTAAGCTGATCAATAGTTGATGCAGGGGCGAGAGAATTTGGGATTGCAGAAGCCATGGGTGTGTTTTTTGTGTGGCAGGTTTCTCAGCGTTCACTTGGAATTGTTTCAGAGAGAATCACGAGTATTCCTTCCGTAAGGTGTAGTTATAAGAAGATTTCGTTGACCTCCATTATATTCGTGGGTGGGCGGGAGTAGGTTGAGTCATAAAGGTTTTGGTAAAATCTTACATTTCTATTATGACTCTTTATAGATACATATATTTATATAATTTAGATATGTATGGTATAAAAAAAAATAACATATCAAAATAAAAATAAAAGATAACATAACATATTAAAAAAAAATAACATATAAAAATAAAAATTAAAAATATTAAAAAAATTATATGTAGATTAATAACACTACTTTTAATCAACTAAATGTAAAGTTTAAGTGTAAAGTTTAAATGGTGTATTTTTGTCTTTCGTTATTTTATTGAAATATTACATTTTTACTCCTTATAAGATAAAAACATATATTTTAAAATAATAAATGACTACAAAATTTGAATATTAAAATATTTTTAATTTGAGTATGTTTATTTTATATATTTCACTTTTATATTTTATTGAAATGTTATATTTCTATTATAATTGTTTATATATATATAATTTAAATATGTATGGTATAAATAAGAAAATTAATATGTCAAAATTGTGAAGATAAAGATAAAAAAATTAAAATTAAAAATATTAAAAAAAAGTCTTCTATATAAATTAATAACATTATTATGAGTAAACCAAATTTAAAGTTAAAATTATGTATTTTGTTTTTAATTTTTATATTTTATTGAAATATTACACTTTTACTCTTTACAACATAAAAATATACATTCTAAAATAATAAATGATTACAAAATTTGAATTATAAAATAATATTTTTAATTTATGTATGTTTCTTGTTTTTTGCCTTCTCTAATTCAATCATATTTTTACTCAAATTGATGATCAACTGACCCAACCTTCTAATAGTAACCTCACTAAAAAGACAATGCGACATAATTGATGCTAACATACTTTTTCTGATTCCATTGCCCCAGAAGTGAAAAAAGTACATACCCTTTCTTCCCAAACTTCTTTAGGTCTCTTCCACTATCCGGTATCACACCTAAGTTTATGTGAGTTAGTTCTTAATTGAGCAAGAAGAATCTTTGCTTTGCAAAGAATGTGATGCTCAAAATTGTGAAAATAAAGATAAAAAAACTAGAAATTAAAAATATTACAAAAAAATTCTTCTATGTAAATTAGTAACATTAATATCATTAAACGGAATTTAAAGTTCACATTATGTATTTTATTAATTATAAACCTTCCGGAAAATCACATAAGAACTTTTGGAACGGACGGGTTTCGAACTACCAACTGTAATTCATCATCAGGATAATAAAGATTGGCTAATCACTAAATAATTTTTTCATGTATTTATTTATTAATTAAATTATCTAGTGATTAAATCATTTATTTTTATTTCATTTTATTTATTTATTTATTAATTATTTTATTTATTTTTTGATTTATTTATTTATTTATTTATAATTTATGACTTTGACTTTGATTTTTTGACTCTTGACTTGATGATTTAATTTAGGTTTAAACTTGTTTATTGTAGTTTTTAGTCTTGAATTTATATTATTTATTTTATTTTGGACTTGTGTATTTTTATAATGTTCTTGGTTGTTTCGTAAATTTTAAGGATGGGGTAATTATATTTTTGGTTCATTTCATGTTTTTACTTTTACTTTTATTTTTATTTCTAACCATTTTTAACACTTGTAATTTTAAGGTTGGGTTAATTATATTTGTTTATTTTATATTTTTTATTCTTATTTTTTTATCTTTTTTAATGTTTTGAGCGTTGCTTCTCTCTTCCTAGTATAAATGTGTAAGTCAGATCAACCAATCTTCATTATCCTGATGATGAATTACAGTTGGTAGTTATGTGATTTCCCGGAAGGTTTGTAATTAATATGTTATGAATCATAGAAGCTTGCACTCCCAATTATTTATTTTGTTTTATTTTTTATATTTTAATGAAATATTACACTTTTACTCTTTACAATATAAAAACATATATTCTAAAATAATAAATGTCCATAAAAATTGAATATTAAATATTTTTTTAATTTACTTATGTTTTTTTTTTAATATATTTGAGTTTTATATTTTATTGAAATATTACATTTATATTATAACTCTTTATAAATATATATATTTATATAATTTAAATATTTGTGACCTAAATAAAAATATTAACATATTAAAATTGCCAAGATAAAGATAGAAAAATAGAAATTAAAAATATTACAAGAAAATGTCTTCTATTACTTAAATTTAAAGCTTAAATTATGCATTTTTTTTTTAATTTTTTATATTTTATTGAAATATCACACTTTTACAATTTACAAGATAAACACATATATTCCAAAATAACAAATAACTATGAAATTCGAAGATTAAAATAGTTTTTTTTCATTTACTTATAATTATTTTATATATATAACTGTTATATTTTATTTAAATATTACATTTCTATTATAACTGTTTATAAATATCTATATTTATATAATCTAAATAGGTATGTTATAAACAAAAAATTAACCTATCAAAATTGTGAGGATAAAGATAAAATATTACAAAAAAATCTTCTATGTAAATTAATAACATTACTTAAAATACGTTCGAATTATATATTTTGTTTTTAATTTAATACTTTATTGAAATATTACACTCTTACACTAAAAGATAAAACCATCTATTCCAAAATAATAAATAACTACAAAATTTAAATATACAAATATATTTTTTAATTTAAATAGGTTTCTTTTAACTTTTATATCTCGTAACTCTTCAAACCTCTTAAAAAAAATGTCTATTCCAAAAAATATCTCATAACTCTTCTACATATAATTTGGTTGTCATCTTGATGGGTCAAAATTTGTTTTTTAGTGGAGAAATAGAAAGTAGCCAAAGTTAAGAAGAAATGCATAAGGATGAAGTATATTTGTCCCTACACACATTATAAATATCATAAATATTTCTCTTACCTATTTATTTTTTATTTTTATGTTTCAAAAATATTTTTTTACCCTTTTTTATTCTTTATAAATCAATATTTTTTTTTAAATATTCAAAATATTCTAGATGCAAGATATTCATCACAAATAATAAACCTAGCAATCTAACTAATATATTTAACATGCTTCGAAAAAAAAAAAAACTTTCTGCCCCATAAGTAATATTATTTCATATTGTATCTTTAATAAGCAATTCACAAAATTTGATTATCCGTTCTATAATATAACTATTTTTCCACGTTATAGCCTTAATGCAAAAGCTAACCCTTATAGCTTTAATGCAAAAGCTAACCCTTAATACGAACAAAGTTATATCGACTCATATTCACGGAATACTTTGCAATGGCAAACTTTATCGTTTCATGTTAATGTGTATGGATCTGTTTCTAGTTTATATGCAGCGTCGCAAATTGCATTGTTTTAATATGGTTTATAATTATGGTTTGCCAACGTATAAAGTAATACATGTACCAACATTTGAACCGAGGTGTAGTTGTCTTACACTGGCTATTAAATATAGTGGTACTCACAATTAATTTCAATGTAGAGATGTGTGATTTACCATAAATGTTTGTAGATTTCATTGGTTTTCGTTTAAGATATTCACCGTTGATTCTTGTGAGATCAAGGGTTCATAATTCTAGCGAGAACACATTTTTGGAAATTTCGCTAACCCGAGTTGTCTTATCTTTTTTTCAATGGTTTTGTTAAGTAATTTTTCCTTGTGCTTCGAGAGTTTGTTTTTGCCTTTTCTCTAGGACTGGTTCTCTTACTCTGCGATTTTGTTTTCACCGCATCTCTGAGGTGTAGTCTCCATGGCTTTTGCAACATAATGGTTAGAAGGTGTTGTTGCCCTCTCCGATATGTTTGCTGGATAACATGATCTCTGTTCGCCATGGCATCTACCTCAGAACCGGATTTAAAGTTCCTTCATACTCAAAGTGAAGGTAAAACCTACTCTTTTACATTTATAAATCTTCTGCAATACAAATCTGGAAATTGAGGTTAAATTCCGTAGCTAGTTCTCTGCGTTTTTTAATCGTTTTCCCTTACATGCCTCCCGGTGTTTTCTATTCAAAGGTTTGGGGTTTGCAGAAGTGAAATTCTATTACATAGGCGAATCCTCTTTATAGTTCATTATATTTATATTTTTTTTAGTGCGTTTTATTTTTTTAAACGTCACAAACCTCTTCTCACAATTTCTTATTTCCTTGGGTTTGTGTTGTAGGTTGGTTCTTTCTCCGGACAACAACTTCATATTCAATATTTCAATTAATTCTTTTCAATATTGAACCATTGTCTTTCTATGCTCACGGCTATTATGCATGTTTTAGGTACCTCTAATGCTTGTATTCGGTCATCAGGATTTGTATTTGCCTCTGAAAAACATCCAGTAATATTGGGGTTTATGAAATTCCCAAAATTTCAAATTTGCCTAGGAAGATGTCTCTCAGTTCGATTTATAATTCATTCTTGGCTTATCATGAAAGATAGAGAATACATTCGGGTAGATATCTCAAAATATTTTGATTATCTTCAACGAATTTATGGGTTTTCCTTTGTAAAAATTCACTATGCGTTGTTATAAAAGTTTCACAGAATGAATAATTTATGGGGTTTGACCCTTGTTTAATTTGTAATTTTAGATTATGGAAAAGGTTGCGAAGTTTTCCTTTTGGAGCATTTTAACTATTTTTGTTTGAACTGAGTTTGAAATATTTATAATACAGTGGTTTACACGATATTGTTTTCAAGGAAATGAAGAGCCTATATTTGCATAAGGCCAAAATACTACAGTTATTTTTCTCTGTTTTGGTTTAAATTTTCTGAGTAATGTATCAATGCTCATAGACAGATATCTTCTTAGTTTTACTTAGAGTTTGTTGTTTATTGTCTCTTCAATGAATATTATAATCTCTTGTTCTTGTTCTTCATATACTTAAGTTTTCTATAATTTTTGTCAATTTTATTTTTATCCGTAGTCCATTCAATGGTGTCTGAACCACCTACGGATCTGTCCGTGTATAGATAGATACATGAGGCAATGAGTACTAGGCTGGGGTTTTATCTTTGTGCCCAGAACCACAAGCTCTATCTCTCTGCACTAGATGTTTAGACAATTTTCATTCTGGAAAGTTCTATTTGTTTCCTTTCCCTGTATTTGTCTATTTTTTTTATTTTTACTTTGAGAATTTTATCCACTATAATATTCAAGTAACATACAGTTAATATTAGTTTCCTTATTTTCTTAACAAGATAAATGTACTCTAAGTGCTTCCATAATCCTACCAAATATAGTCGCAGTGTTTATAGAATTTGATGCATTGGCATTAGGCTAAAACAAATTCCATATATTTTTATTAGACTTAGGGGTTTTTGAGTTTTCAAGAGAGTTAGACTTTAAGCAATAAATTGGGTGAATTTTAATTATTTCTAATTAAATATTGAGAGAAAATGTAATCGTTCTCGAATGATTGGAGAACAAGGGAATTTGATTAGTCGAGAATGTGAAGAGATAGTTGACATTTAGGAATGAAATTAGAATTAGTTTCAACAATTCTAGGGATTTGGTCTTGATTTAGGACTTTGAGGATTTTAAGGGTTTTATTGAGTTATTAGGGGAGCTGAATCGATTCATTATCATTTTGTATAAATTTAAGCCTCAAAGGCATGAAGGAACAAAGTAGAAATCAGTAGATATTGAGTAGAGTAAAAGTAGGGTTTTTGCTCGTAAGCCTTCGAGCAGATTGTAGGATGTGGCCACTGGTTGAAAATCAGGCCAAGGAGGAAGATTTTTTATGTAACTATTGTGTGTATTAATACAAAACTTAATTTTCTGAGTTTATGTTCCATTACTGAGTTATATGATGTGTGGATGAAACTGGTTATAAGATTGATTGGTTTACGAGTTTGTACATTTAATTGTGATTGCGAATTTGGGTAAATCGATCACAGAATGGATCGATTCCATCAAAGGATGGACTTGTGTGTCTAGTTTAGACATAAAATGGTTTGTGCACACTTAGAAATCAAGATTGAACCCTTATGAAGTATCTGATGGGCGAGAAATCCTCTTTATAAGCAGAGTAAGGATTGGAATGCACATTCAGGGTTTTATTGTGATAGAATATGAACTATGCCATCAATGAATACAAAAAAGTGAAGACTGTTTGATGTGTTGAATCGAACACACAATGAATGGGATCGACAGTTTGTTAAAGCCAGAAGAATTGTCTTAAGCATTTTTTGATGGAACTGGACCTATTGAAGTCATGGTTGCAAAGCTTGTATAAGACTGGTCGAATCTGAAGAAGGATCGATTCCCTGGGTAGTTGAGTGGATTGTTTAATCTCGTTATGGAATGGCATAAATAATTTCATTGGATGTATTGACCGTCCTAGAAATAGCTGAGTTTGAATGGAGAGCGATAGATGGTCAATTAAACACTGTAATATTTGGGGTCGAGTGTGATAGAGTTAAAATGAACAGCGTTGAAGAATTTCTATTGAACCCATAAATTGAAGACAACTTTGAATCATATAAATAGAGCAATGGATTTGTGCAAAGGAACAGCAGAAGAGTGGAACTAAGAAATGGTAGTCGCGAATAAGCGTGAAGTGGTTTGGTTGAACAAACCATGGTTTTCACACAACTTTGAGATCGAAATTGGTTCCAAATAAATTCACGCAATAATGGTCTTTGAATGACACGTGGCAGGAGTGGTAATCTGAAACCATGAATTTCACAAAGTTTTGGGTGATAAGGTTAGGAAATGAAAGAAGTGTGATATCCGTCGGATGTGTCGATCAAGGGATCGGACGCTGGTCCCATCACCAAGTTGCGAAGGGATTAATGGTGGAAGGTATGTTGTAAAACGCTGTGGGCCCAAAGGTAATCTGATGGTTCTTACATTTGAATTGGTAATCATATGAGCATTGGTTTATGTTTAATATGGAATGTTAATTTAGTTGAATATATACTGGATGAAAGATAGAGAGGCTTATTGATAAAGTCATGGCAATTAAACAAAACCAAACCTCGTATGAAAGATTAGCATATATGCGGATATATGAGTGCATAGGGACATGGAATAGGATGAATATAAAAATAAATCTGTGACCATATTATACATTTTTGAGTTTGGAAGTCAGATGTATACATTTGAACTGAATAAGTCAAGTTGATAAGCTATAGGCGGATGTTGTGGAACCTTGAATCAAATGACTTGATATATTGTGGGACCAACTGTTAGTATTTTGGGTTTTATCCAAGGTCACATATTTACATTCAGTTTTCCATAAAGTAAAAGCTCATGGATTTGGTGGGTAACAAATACAAGTTGAAATCTGGGTTTAATTGTATACGCAGATTGAAACATGAATGAAATCATATGTGTGGTTTTTATAACCATGAGTATTTAAAGAAGTTTCTGCATTATTATTTTGAATTTTCCAGAAAGAGATTTTAGGTTGGGGCACAAATTTGAAATGCATTTTATATTCATCTGAGAGTGTGAATGTGGGTTTAGCGGGGTAGCCTTCTATCAAAATTTACTGCAAAATAAATGTACATAGTACTTCCATATCCCTACAGAAATAATCACAGAGTTTATAGAATTTACTAGCAAAATAAATGTAAACAGAATACTTCTATCCCTACAGAAATACTCACAGATTTTACCATATTTTAATAAAAAGTTTATATTTAACTTGTCACAGTATCATTATAAATAAATGTTCAACTTGTGAACAATTTTCTTCCAACTATCTCAAGAGCAACTGACTGAACATATTTAACTTAGAAATAACCTTTTTATCTAATTTAGTTTCTAAAAAAGTAATCACTTATCTGTAAAAATTGTATCAAGCTCTGGTGTCCACCCAACCTTCAAGAGAGGAAATTATGTCCTCCTCTTGCCCCCGAGCTCCACCTGAAGAGGTGTAGGATGACAGTAGATTTATTGTTGTGACCTTAGGACTCCAAGTCTAGTCAGTGCCAAAAAACTTTAGGAATTTCTAAGTTTTTTTTCCACTGGTCTCTACCAACTCAGGAAATCCTCACTCTTTCCTTAGCCCATGAACAAATCCCCTACTCCTCACTGGGATAAGTCTCTTATCCCCAGAGGAGCAGGTAATTGTTAAAACTATGCAACCACCTTTCAGTTCTTGGAAAAATTTACCAACAACCTTTTAACTTTTACTTTCCATAAATAATTTTTATTATTCATAATTTAAAAAGGAAAAATAACTTTTCTATAAAAATATTAATTATCTCAATATTTTTCCTTAACAAATAATAAAATTCATTTAACTAGTTAATCAACAAGTTAACATTAAATGCAACTGTCACAACTTCCCCCCTAGAAATAACACCGTCCTCGGTGTTTTACTCTAGCTCAGGAAATAGCTCTGGGTAAGCCTCGTGTGCAAACCCTTCATCCTCCCAAGTAGCCTCATCTATGTTGAAGTGCTTCCACTCCACTTTAACCTCGGTGAGCACTCGCTTTCGGAGCATAATTTCTCTCTAGTCAAGTATGCGTTGTGGCTCAACCAGAAACTCGTCGCTGACTCTACCTAGAAACAACAAAGTTCCTTATCAAATTTTCATATAGAAATCATATTTCAAGTTAGGATTTTTAATTCTATCCTACCTGTATATTTTTCCAATGAATTACGTGCTTTGAATCATGCACATAACATTTTAACAAGGACATATGAAACACATTGTGTACTCAAATGTGACTGGGTAAAGCCAGTCGATAGGCCACAGGTCCTACCCTTTCCAAAATTTGGAAGGGTCCATAGAACTTGGGAGCCAACTTGGCGGAAGAGGTCCACTGGAAGGTACTCATCTTGGGTTTGATACTCACATACACATGGTCTCCAAATTCGAATTCCTGATAAGACCTCTTCTTATCTACGTATATCTTCTTCCGATCTTGTGTAGCCTTCAAATTTTGTCTTATATTCTTTACTTCTATTTCCATTTGTGCCAACATTTCTGGTCCCAACATTATTTTTTTTTCGGGGCTACTCCAATTTATGGGTGTGCGACATTGCCTCCCATACAAGGCCTCCGAAGGAGTCATCTCAAGGGACTCCTGATAACCATTGTTGGAAGAAAATTCAAAAAAATTCAAATAGTTTTCCCATTTGGTTGGCTGCTGCATCACATACATTCGCAGCATGTCTTCCAACACTTGGTTTACTCACTCTGTTTTATCGTCTGTCTGGGGATGATAAGTTGTACTAAAGTTTATTTGGGCTCCCAGACCTGTAAACAAAGTCTTCCAAAATGATGATGTAAACTAAACATCCATGTCTGAGATAACCTTCTTCGGAATTTGATGCATCCTGAAAATTTGTCTCATGAAAATGTATGCTATATGCACCGTCTTATGGGTAGACTGTACAAGTATAAAATGTGCATATTTAATCAATATGTAAACTACCACCGTGATGGCGTCATTGTGCTTCTTCGATTGTGGAAATCTTGTAATGAAGTCCAGGGATATGACCTCCCACTTCCATTTAGGTACTGGTATGGGTTGCAACAATCCTATAGGATGTCAATGCTCCACCTTAACCTGCTGAAACTCCAAACATTTATTTGTATATTTAGCAATATTTTTATGCACACTAGGCCAGAAATATTTTTTCCTGATGGTTGTTAACATTTTCAGGTATCCTGGGTGACCCGCATAACTACTTCTATGGTATTCATCCATGATCATCTCTTTTAGGTCCACACGGTTTGGTACATACACCTTTCCTCTAAATGTTAGCATATGATCATTATTTACTCCATATTCAGAAGTAATTCCTTGCTTTATGGTCTCTTCCATTTGTTTCCATAGGAATTGATATTTCGAATCTTTTTGTGCTTCTTCTTTTACTTGATCTAAGAATTTACTTTCAAGTTGATTGTAATGAAGCTCATAAACACAATGCAATTTTCTGCTTAAAGCATCAGCTACCCGATTTTCCTTACCTTTCACATGTTGGATATCCATATCAAAATCACTTAGAAAGACATTCCATCTGGCCTATCTGGAGTTTAAATAGGCTTGCTTGAAATAACTAGTCAAGCTGCTATGATATGTTTTTAGCACAAACAACCCAACAAGTAGTGTCTCCATACCTGGAGCATATGTACTATTGATGTTAATTATAAATCATATGTCGAGCACCTTTTTTCATGTTCCTTCATATTTCTTGACTCATAAACCACTATTTTACCTTCTTGAGATAGAACAACCCCAACACCTTCTTTACTTGCGTCTCTAAAAACTTCAAATTCTTTGTTGGGGTCAGCTACCCTCAACACTGGTGCAGTGGTCAAAATTTGTTTCAATTTTTCAAAACTGTTTTGACACTCAACATTCCACTTGAAAACTTTTCCTTTTCTCTACAAAGAGGTAATGCGAAAAGCAATTCTGGAAAATCTCTCAATAAACCTTCGATAGTACCCAGCTAAGCCCATAAAGGATCGAATATCTGCCACATTATGGGGTACTTGGAATTCCATGATTGTCTTCATTTTCTCTGGATCAACAACAATCCATTTTATGGAAATGACATGGCCTAGGTATTGGATTTATTTTTTAAAGAAATTACATTCATTGAACTTAGCGTACAATTGGTGTTTTCTTAGCATTTCTAGCACAATATTTAAATGCTCTCTATGTTCTTCCTAGTTTTTAGAATAGATTAAAATGTTATCTATAAATATAAGTACAAAATTATCTAAGAACGGATGAAATATACCATGCATTAAACTAATAAAGGTTGCTGGTGCATTTTTTAACCCGAAGGGTAACACCACAAATTCATAATGCCCGTACCTGGTATGGAAAGTAGTTTTGTAAATGTATTCATCCTTTATTCGGATCTAGTGATATCCAAATCTTAAATCTATCTTTGAAAATACAGTGCCCCCCTTCACCTGATCAAACAGATCATCAATTCTTGGTAGTGGATAATTATTCTTGACTGTTAACTTGTTGAGTTGTCTATAGTCCATGCACATACATATGGTTGTATCCTTGTTCTTCATGACCAACACTAGTGCTCCCCAAGTGGACACACTCGGACAAATGTAACCTTTGTCCAGTAGTTCCTATAAATGCATTTTCAATTCAGTTAATTCTAGAATGCTTATTTTATAAATATCCCTTGACACAGGTGATGCTCCTGGCATTAATTCAATAGTGAAATCAATATCTCGCCTTGGTGGTAATATAGGGATATTTTCTGGAAAAACATCCATAAAATCTTGTACCACTGGTATGTTTTCCATCGTAGGTGCTTTTCCTTAGAGTTAGCATATCCCACCTGAATAGCATATGTTTGGCATCCCTTCCTCATAAATTTACTCATTTGGGATGCTGTAATTGGACGTAGCTATAGTGGATTCTTGATTCCTTGAATCTCTTTGCGTGTTCCATATTTCATTTTGTAATAAATGATCTTTTCCTTGCAGTACACTAACTCCCAATGTTTTTCTAGACAATCCATGCCCAACAAAACATCATAGGACCCTAATGGCAATATAGTCAAGTCCACATTCAACTGTTGTTCTGAAATTTCCAATATACAATTTGGAATCTTGGCAGTTATCTTTCTTTTTTATCCTCTGGATAGCTGTACCAGCGATGAGTTTTTGAATTTATGTTCTTTCAATTTACAAATATCCACTATTTTGGGACTAACATAACTTAGCTTGCACCTAGGTCTACCAAAATAGAAACAGATTGAGACAGTAATTTACCTCCCAAATCAATCATTGTTGGTTGATAATCTGTCTGTCAATCGTACAACGCTGCATTGATATGAGGAATGTTTCACGCCACATCGCTCACTGTAGAAGCCTCCTACAAGTTTTCAACTGTATCATTTCTTTCTCGTTGTGGGAAGTTTTTATAATAGTGTGCCTCACCGCACCCCCAACACTGTAGAGGTTGCTTGGTCACCTTCCCTTGCTCAAGTTTTCTAGATGCCTCTGTAGGCTTCGCTTCTGCTTGCCAGCAGGTGATTTGATGATTTCTACCAATTTTTTTACTGACAGAACTCCATGTAGAATTATTAAATTTATTTCTTTTGGATCCTTTGAAATTTGAGCTGCGTTTCTATCCTTTTCTTCGTTGCAAAATTTTTCCAACCTCCCCTTTAGCCTTGGACTACTGATAGCACATTCATTCCTTACAAATGGATTTATCCATGGTTCTGAGATTTAAAATTCAATTCTTTCTTTCATATGTGTTGTCAAGCTGCTTAGAAATCTTTGCACCTTAGCCTTTTCCTCTCAAAGGTATGGAACATATCGTAAAAAGGAGGTGAAATTGGTGATGTACTCATCCATAGTCATTTGTCCCAGCTTCAAGTCATGAATTTCTTTAGCTTTCTCATCATAGAAACGTTCTGTTAAATACTTGTCTTTAAAGTATTGCTGGAAAGCTTCCCAAGTAACATCTTGTTCCTCAATGTTGCGAACATTATTTACTTCTTCCCACCAGAGAGTATTTTTCTCCCTTAACTGATATATGGCCAATCTGGACTTCAAGTTGTTGTTATATTTATACAACTGAAAATACTTGATCATGTTTATTAACCATGCCTCTGCCACTTCTTCAACTTCATCATCAAATTTTAGTGGTTTTATTTTCCGAAACTCACCGTGAAGCTCTACTTTCTGTTTCTTCACTTCTTGCTGATCTGACACATTTCCAGACTCTTCTTCATTATAATTTTTATTCTTATTACTTCACTGAGAAGGGCTTATTTCCACTCTGTCAGTAGTGTGTTCCCTTTTTTCTTGCTCATCACCTTCTTGCATGTCCCTATCAGCACTAGGGTGTTCCATTTCTTTATTTTGCTTATCTGACAGGCTCTTAAGTATCTTTTATTGCTCTTACATTAATCCTTTGCTATCCCTTTGAACTCGCACCATCTGATGCAGGGGCATTAGGCCCAAGACACTTTTTGTACATAAATAAACATAAAAGGGGTATCATGTTTGTTTCCCCTATGTAAATATCCATAATTGAGTAATCTAGTTAGTTAGAAAGGAAAATGTAAATGCCCGAAAGATTAGTGGGCATAGGAAGGGAGAGTCTATCTTTGTTTGTATGAGTGTTAGTTTAACTTGTAACTGTAGGAATTTGAAGAGTTATGAGTCATAGGGAAGCTGAACCGATTGATTCCAAATTTTTATAAAAATAAATCCCTGTGACAAAGTCGAGAGACAGGCAAGGACCTGTAAGGACCTGCACAGACCTGCTTAGGGAAATGTAAGGTTGTATAAGAATGTAATAGAGACAGAGCGGCGGGCCATTACATCGAAGATCTGGCCGTAACGGGAGTTGTAAATAATTTCTTATATAGCTGAATGGAAGAATGGTTTTAATGCATGCGTTTGATTGATTCCTTTCCTATACAAGTACTCTAAACCTTTGCAATTAGTTGTGTGAGTAATCTCTGAAATTGGTGTGGAATGGTGCCTGTGTAAAAATATTCTGCTTTCAGCAAACCAAGGTTCGAGGATCGGTGGAATAGAACCCTGCACAACAGTCAAACAAGAACCCCTGTTAGAATGGGCCTGGAGTTCCAATACGAGACTGTATAACCAGTGTATGTTAAATCGTGTCCAAAATTAGTGTTAATATGTTAAGCCATTGCAAGAAGCAATGCAATGGTAGTCCAATCTATATTTTGAAAGATACGTTGGACCTCGTTCTGCCGAAGTCTGATACCAAACATAGTGAGAGTGTAAGCTGTAACGGAACGTGTTAAGCCGTAGTATACAGACCAATTCGATGGGAAGACATTCAGGAGTTGTTATATACGCAGAGAATTCGGAACGAGCCTTTAACAAGATATAATGGAAGCATAGAGGAAATACACCCGACAGAGCATAACATGGAACATGGAGTGAAGCAACGGAACCACGAGGGAGAACAGTGAACAACAACGGAGGTTTCTGGTATTCATCGCACCACTCTTATACGGAAAGCGGTATTGAAGAATTCGTAGTGATTCCATAGAGTGCCTGACGTGTGTCCCTGAGCGAAATTGGAAAACCACCTTCCATTACGCGCCATCGCGCATTATTGTTTGCGCATGTTGATTAAGCGATATCCGTGGGATTGGGAAATGTAATACCAGTCGTCGGATAGGAAGGCGAGATAAGCCAGGTATGAATCAACTCGTGTGTTCTACGTTTATATGTGTGGGCCGTTGTTTGAAAAGGCCTCAGTTTCGATTCAAGTCGAGGTGTGAATAACATTATAAATGTTTATTAAACTTTGGCTATAATGTTATACGGCGACGGTAAAGAATTACCTTGGTCGATTCATGGGAGTATGCATCGTATATATGGAAGAAGGTAGGTTGGGTTCCAATTTGGATTGGTTTGCCTTCCAATGCATGGGTTGCGCATAGTCTTATAACCACAGGGTGTTTTGTTTCCATCATAACAAGAGCTTTCTCTATTGGGAGATATAAGGGCTGCCTTATTGGCTTACGGAAATTATCAAGGTATTCATTAATCAAATTCTAGGAATTTGATAAATGAATTGTAGAAAGGATTAAGAAGACCCTTATTGGTTGAATAGACAGGAACTCGGTGTTGTAAGATTGTAGGACGATGCACAGCTTTGGGACTTGAAAGCGTGGATACATTTCACACACACCAACTGAGGTTGAAATAATTTGAACTGGGAATGTGGGTTTGGCGGGTACCCCCGCTATCAAGTGGTATCAGAGCTAGAATTTAGTTAGCTCGTTGAAAATTTTATTCTAGAAATGCACATGTACTAAACAGGAAAAAAAAAATAGTTTATGTTTGAATCTGTTTAATAGAGGAAATTAAAAATTTGATTTGACATGTAGTGAAGGTCTCCAGAGGAGCAGAATCTAGATTTGAAGACAGAAGATTGTAGCAGGTGGAAATGCAGTGCAGGTGAGGAGAGAAGGAACAATATCATTCAGGGATCTTGAGAGGTAAGATGATAAGCCTTATTTGAACTCTGGTTGGAAGGTATTGTTTTCAGAATACAGAGTGAAAGCAATTGAGGAAGACATCTCAGCAGAAGTAGATCACAAGCTTTGAGAGCAGTGATAGAAGAGTCCAGCAAGGGATTATGAGTGCATAAAGAGTGTGGCAGAACCTGAAATAATTCCCAACTGAGGTTGGATGAAAGAAGAAAAGGGGTGTTCTTGAAAAAGTTGCAGAGTGAAGCCTAGAGAGCAGAGAGAGTGCTCAGAAGGTTCCAAAGAGAGGGGACCAGTGCTTGCCAAAAGCTGGAGCTCAGAAGAGAAGCTTGGTGAGGTAAGTTGCAGCAAGAGAGCTTGCTGTTGCAGAGGCTTAGTGCAGCTTGTAAGTGAAAAACTCCTAGAGAAGGGAATGGCTACTGAGAGCCATAGTGGAGACTGCAGAGATTGCAGAGGTTCTGGAAAAGGCCACAGCAAAAGAGTGTGGGAAGATGCCAAAGCAGTTGGCATGAGGAAGAGAATCACAGATGAAGAATATTGGAAAGAAGTTGCTGAGATCAAGAAAGAGTTCTACAAACTAAAGAGATAGATAGAAGAAAGCCATAGAGTTGGTTGGATCATGAAGAAGAAGATAAAATGGCATAGGCTACAAAGGAAGGAGTAGATGATGAATGCTCAGAAGAAGAAAGAAATACTCAGAGTGATTGAGTATTTGGAGAAGGACTTGGAGACTGAAGCTTCAAGTGGGACCAGGGGGTCCAAGAGCCTTACATCTGACATATTTTGTATGATTGCAGGAATAGCAGGTGAGAGAGAACAGACTGCTGATGTTGTCACTAAGGGAGAAAATGGAGCAGCTACATGTTTTGAGGATGTTGATGTACAGTTGGAGAAAGATTCTGCTTTTCAACCTATTGGAAGTAGAAGAGATGTAGTTTGTGATATTGGCCAGAAGCTGGAGGTTGAAAAGCTTGAGGACTCTAAAGAAGGAACCATTGAAGAATCTCTGGAGAAGATAGAAGACTTGGAACAGCAGAAATATTTGATGATCAGATCATAAATTGAGACCATGAGGTCTTGTGTTTTTTCATCTGACGAGTTGTGTGTGAATGCAGGTGTTAATGAAGGTAGTTCACATGATGAAAATGAGACAGATGAAGCTGAATGTTGCCAATTAAAGTATGATGAGTATCTTTCAGATGATGAACAGATTGAACTATTGCAGTAGAATAGATTCATTGATTCCTTATTTTATAAAAGAGATTGTTTCAATGGAGTTGATGGTGGTGATTTTGTCATTAACGCTGATAATGACACGCTGCTTTTGATAAATGGCCATGTGGAGAATGATGGACAGGTAGCTGGAGTCTTTGCAGAGATGGGAAATCAGGATTTTATTCTGATGAAGACTGAGGAGATAGTGACAGTAGAAGATAATGAAGATAGAGAAGATTGTGGTGAGATGCCAAGACTGTGGCATGAGCAGAGGATAGAACCACAGAGAGAAGGTGTTTAGATGGTAAGGACAGAGATGATTGAAGATGAGGAAGTTCCTTCTTGTGAACTAGAGAAAAAATACATCCTTGAAGAGGATGGCACAGAAGGGAGACTAACCGATGGTCTCAAGAAATGTTTGAAGAATTGGAATCAGCATTCTGATGTGCTAATTGGGAAGAAGAGGCAGTTGGGACAGCATATTGAGGTGCTGGCAGAAGAAAGAAAGGCTTTGAGGCCTTGTGAATTTTGTTTTAAAAAATGTTTGATGAATGCATATCCTCTTGATGCTGAAGGAGAATTGACAACATGGGGCAATCAATTGAAAGAGAAGGAGAATTATGTGGAAGAAACTAAACCATGGTATGGAGAAATTGAGTTGCTAGAGAGTATGTTGAATCAGCAGGATTCAATACAAGAGAGAAGACCTCAATTTCATAATTGGTGGTTGCAGAATGTGAAGACACAATAGGATGAAGATAGAAAATAATTGCTGATTGAATCATCAGTAGGGACCATTGGGTCCTGGGGTTTTGGAATTGATGAAGTGGATGTTTGACAGGAAAAGCAGAATACAATCCATCACTTGGAGCTGTCTTAAAAGAAGAAGAGCTGTTGCAGAATGAGGATGAGCAGCTTAGTGAAGATGAGACATCCATGTCTCATATGTAGGAAAAGATTGTTGCTATTGGTAGCAGAGAAGGATTGGCTTGTTCGAATAGCCAAGGGAATATTAAAGAGAATACTGCATGTCAGACTGTTGGGGTTGCTACAGTAGTAGAGAACCAGAGTTTCACTCTGACAGAAGATGAAGATACAGTGGCTAGATAACTTGACTTGATTGCTGGGGTCATTCAAGAAGAAGGAAGGAAATTTCTGAAGATTTCCAAGGTAGAAGAAGAAGATGTTGAACCTGAGTTGCAGCATAGTGAAGATTTGTTTGGCCAAAGGAGATGGCGAGAATGTTTGCTAAATATATTCAGAAAAGAAGGTGAAATGCCAGAGCAGCAGCTTGGAGTGTTGCTGAAGAGAGTGCTGAAGCAACAAGCTGAAGTGTTGACAACAAAGGAGAAAAAGTTTTACTGTTGTAGAGAGGGTATGGATGATTGGGTGGTGGTAAGAATAGGAGCTAGGGCAGCAGTAAGAGCGGAAGAAACAATAATGCAGCAAACAAAAGTAAGTGTCCAGCAGTAAGAGGAAAGATTAGACAGAGAAATTGAATTGATAAGGAAACTAATGCAGAAGATGCCTCAAAGGAGGACAGCAGCAAGAAAGCTGAGAACCAGCAGCAGCAAGAGGAATACAGTCACAGAATGTGAGGGCATAGCAAGTGCGAAGATGCAGACCAAGATATGGAAGCCAGGAGGAGTGCGAAAGAAGAATGTTGCAACAAATAACCAGTTGCAGAACAAAGTATCGGATCCAGGCAGATAAAAATAAAGCACATGATTGGGAGATCATGAATCATTTGAACCTGGGGAGTCTAATGCAGGGGCACTAGGCCCAAGACACTCTTTGTACATTAATAAACATAAATGGGATCTCATGTTTGTTTCCCCTATGTAAATATCCATAATTGAGTAATCTAGTTAGTTAGAAAGGAAAATGTAACTGCCCGAATGATTAGTGGGCATAGGAAGGGATAGTCCGTCTCTGTTTGTCTGAGCGTTAGTTTAATTTGTAACTGTAGGAATTTGAAGAGTTATGAGTCATAGGGAAGTTGAACCAATTGATTCCAAATTTTTATAAAAATAAATCCCTGTAATAGAGTCGAGAGACAAGCAAGGAACTGCAAGGACCTGCACAGACCTGCTTAGGGAAATGTAAGGTTGTATAAGACTATAATAGAGATAGAGTGGCAGGCCATTACATCGAAGATCTGGCCGTAACAGGAGTTGTAAATAATTTCTTATATAACTGAATGGAAGAATGGTTTTAATGCATGTGTTTGATTGATTCCTTTCCTGTACAAGTACTCTAAACCTTTGTAATTAGTTGTGTGAGTAATCTCTGAAATTGGTGTGGAATGGTGCCTATGTAAAAATATTCCACTTTCAGCAAGCCAATGTTCGAGGATCGGTGGAATAGAACCATGTGAAACAGTCAAACAAGAACCCCCATTAGAACGGGCCTGGAGTTCCAATACGAGACTGTATAACTAGTGTATGTTAAATCGTGTCCAGAATTAGTGTTAATATGTTAAGCCATTGTGAGAAGCAATGCAATGGTAGTCCAATATATATTGTGAAAGATATGTTGGACCTCGTTTTTCTGAAGTTTGATACCAAACATCGTGAGAGTCTAAGCTGTAACGGAACACGTTAAGCCATAGTATACAGACCAATTCGATGGGAAGACATCCAGGAGTTGGTATATACGCAGAGAATTCGGAATGAGCCTTTAACAAGATATAACGGAAGCACAGAGGAAATACACCGGACAAAGCATAACACGGAACTTGGAGTGAAACAACAGAACCACGAGGGAGAACAGTGAACAACAATGGTGGTTTCTAGTATTCATCGCACCACTCTTATACGGAAAGCAGTATTGAAGAATTCGTAGCGATTCCATAGAGTTCCTGACGCGTGTCCCTGAGCGAAATTGGAAAACCACCTTCCATTACGCGCCATCGCGCGTTATTCTTTGTGCATGTTGATCAAGCGATATCCGTGGGATTGGGCAACGTAATACCAGTCGTCGGATAGGAAGGTGAGATAAGCCAGGTACAAATCAACTCGTGTGTTCTACGTTTAGACGTGTGGGTCGTTGTTTGAAAAGGCCTCATTTTTTATTCAAGTCAAGGCGCGAATAACTTTGGAAATGTTTATTAAACTTTGGCTATAATGTTATATGGCGACAGTAAAGAATTACCTTGGTCGATTCATGGGAGTATGCATCATATATATGGAAGAACATAGGTTGGGTTCCAATTTGGATTGGTTCGCCTTCCAATGCGCAGGTTTCCCATAGTCTTATAAACACATGGTGTGTTGTTTCCATCGTAACAAGGGCTTGCTCTATTGGGAGATATAAGGGATGCCTTATTGGCTTACGAAAATTATCAAGGTATTCATTAATCAAATTCTAAGAATATGACAAATGAATTGTAGAAAGGATTAAGAAGACCCTTATTGATTGAATAGATAGGAATTGAGTGTTGTAAGATTGTAGGACGATGCACAGCTTTGGGACTTGAAAGCTTGGATACATTTCACACACCAACTGAGATTGGAATAATTTGAACTGGGAATGTGGGTTTGGCGGGTACCCCCGCTATCACCATCTCTTCCTGTAGTTGTTGTACTTTATTCAACAGTATGTTGGTTTGATGTTGTTGTTCGTCCAACAGTCAACTTGTTTGCTGGTGTTGATCCACACTTGTCTGAACCCACATCTCAGGGCTCACTACTGGTTTTGTTTGGGCGTCCCCAATGTCCTGGTGTGGTTGTTGCATTGTTCCCCTTCTCATGATGCTTCCTATTATGCTTCTATTCTCTCTGTGCAACAGTATACACACAGCTAAACCGTTAGTTGACCCTTAAGGTCCCATCATAGGAATGTTTCTCTGATACCACTTGTAACATGGTTCAATTTTTTTTTAACTTTATACCCTACAAGTAAATATTATTTCATATTGTATATTTAATAATAAATTCACAACATTTGATTATCCGTTCTATAACATAACTATTTTTCCACGTTATAGCTTTAATGCAAAAGATAACCTTTAATACGAACAAATTTATATCGACTCCTATTCACGTAGTACTTTGCTATGGAAAACTTTTATCATTTCATATTAATGTGTATGGATCTATTTATAGTTTATATGCACTGTCACAGATTGCATTGTTTTAATATGGTTTATAATTGTAGTTTTCCAACGCATAAAGTAACACCTGTACCAACATTTCAACCGAGGTGTCGCTTGCTTTTACTGGCTATTAAATATAGTGGTACTCGCAATTAATCTCAATGTATAGATGTGCGATTTACCATAATTTTTTTGTAGATTTCATCGGTTCTCGCTTATGATATTCACCGTTGATTCTGGTGAGATCAATGGCTCACAATTCTGGTGGGAACACATCTTTGGAAACTCCGCTAACCCTAGTTGTCTTACCTTTTTGTCACTGGTTTTTTTAAGTAATTTTTCCTTCTGCTCTGAGAGTTTGTTTTTGCCTTGTATCAGGGACTGGTTCTCCTGCTTTGCGAGTTTGTTTTCACCGCATCTCCGAGGTGCAGTCTCCATGGCTTTTGCAACATAATGGTTAGAAGGTGTTGCTGCCCTCCGCGATGCGTTTGCTGGATAATGTAATCTCTGTTAACCAAGGCATCTACCTCAAAACCGGATTTAAAGGTCCTTCATACTCACAGTGAACGTAAAACCTACTTTCTTACATTTATAAATCTTCTGCAATAAAAATACAGAAATTAGGGTTAAATTTCGTAGCCAGTTCTCTGCGTTTTTTAATCGTTTTCCCTTGCATTCCTCTTGATGTTTTCTATTCCAACATTTGGGGTTCGATGAGCAGTTTGCAAAAATGAAATTCTATTCCACAGGTGAATCCTCTTTATAGTTCATTCTCTTTATATTTTTTTTAAGTGTGTTTTATTTTTTTTAACGTCACAAACCTCTTCTCACAATTTCGTATATCCTTGGGTTTGTGTTGTAGGTTGGCTCCTTCTCCGGACAAAAATTTCATATTCAATATTTCAATTAATTATTTGCAATACTGAACCACCATATTTCTATTCTCACGACTATTATGCCTATTCCAGGTACCTCTAATGCTTGTATTCGGTCATCAGGGTTTTTATTTTCCTCTGGAAAATATCCAGTGATATTGGGGTTTATGAAATTGCCAAAATTTCATCTTTGCCTAGGAAGATGTTTATCGGTTCATTTTATAATTCCTTCTTGCTTTATCATGAAATATAGAGAATAAATTCAGGTATAAATCCTGAAAGACTTTGATTATCTTCAATGCAGTTTCGAGTTTTCCTTTGTAAAAGTTCAATGTGCGTTGTTATAAAAGTTTCAATGAATGCATTATTTTTGGGGTTTGACCCTTGTTTAATTTGTATTTTTAGATTATGGAAAAGGTTTACAAGTTTTACTTTTGGAGCAGTTTAACTATTTTTATTTGAACTAATTTTGCAATATTTATAATACAGTGGTCTACACGATATTGTTTTTAATGAAATGAAGGGCCTATATTTGCATAAGGTTGAAATACTATAGTTCTTTTTCTCTGTTTTGGTTTACATTTTCCGAGTAATGTATCAATGCTCAAAGACATATCTCTTCTCAGTTTTACTTAGAGTTGGTTGTTTATTGTCTCTTCAACGAATATTATAATCTCACGTTCTTGTTCTTCATATACTTAAGTTTCCTATAATTTCTGTCAATTTTCTTTTTATCCATACTGCATTTAACGGTGTCCGGACCACCTATGGATATGACTGTGTATAGATAGATACATGAGGAAATGAGTACTGGGCTAGGGTTTTATCCCCATGCCCAGAACCACAAGCTCTATCTCTCTGTGCTAGATGTTTAGACAGCTTTCATTCTGAAAAATTCTTGTCTATTTTTCTGATTTTTAGTTTGAGAATTTTATCCACTGTTTCCTTATTTTTTTAACAAGATAAATGTACTCTGAGTGCTTCCATAATCATATTGAAAATAGTCAAATATTTTATATAATTTGCTGCAAAATAATGTACAGAGTACTTCCATATCCCTACAGAAATAATCACAAATTTTATAGAATTTACTGCAAAATAAATGTACATTGAATATTTCCATATCCCTACATAAATACTCACAGAGTTTACCATATTTTAATAAACATTTTATATTTAATATCTTGTCATCGTATCATTCTAAAGAAATGTTCATCTCATGAACAGTTTTCTTCCAAGAATCTCAACAGCAACTGACTGAACATATTTAACTTAGAAATAGCCTTTCTGTCTAATTTAATTTCTAAAATAGTAATCAATTATATGTAAAAATTGTATCAAGTTGTGGTGTCCACCCAACCTTCAATAGAGGTGATTACATCCTCCTCTTGCCCCCAAGACCCACTTGAATAGGTACAAGTTGATAGTAGATTTACTGTTGTGACCTCAAGACTCCAAGTCCAGTCAGTGCGAGAAAAATTCAGGAATTTCTAAGTGTTTTTCCACTGGTCTCTACCAGCTCAGGAAATCCTCACTCTTTACTTAGCCCATGAACAGAACCCCTAATCCTCACTGGGATAAGTCTCTTATCCCCAGAGGAGCAGGTAACTTTTGAAACTGTCTAACCACTTTTCAGTTCCTGGAAACATTTTCTAACCACCTTTTAAATTTTACTTTCCATAACTAATTTTTATTATTAATAATTTAAAAAGTAAAAATAACTTTTCCAGCAAAATATTAATTGTGTTAGTCTTTTTCCTTAACAAATAATAAAATTCATTTAACTAGTTAATCAACTAGTTAAAAGTAAATGCAACTATCATAATAGATGAAATGGTACTTTTAGTGGGAATGAGGTAACACGATTTCTAGCAACATTGTGATTTCTTATTTCTTAAAATGCAATTTTAAATGTATAAATGAATTCAACATCTTAAAAATACTTAAGAAACTTGAACTTTGCAAATGAAACAGCGTATGATTCTTAAAAATGTTTATAAAGTTTGGGAAAAAATTAATAAGAAAAATGCTAAAAAAAACATTTAGTCTATTAGTTATAGTAAGCTATAATAAGCCTAACTCATTAGGCTTTCTCAATAAAATTGGTTAAAAATTAGAAATTAGTCTAATGTCTTAAGTGGATGAATTTATTCCATGAGGTTTGTGAATCTCAAGCCAACACCAACAACGCAATATGAATATCAATAATTTCACAAATATTTTCTAAAATTTTATTGAAATTCATTTCAAGTTTATTATGAGATCATAGAAATTCAAAGAGGTTTCTAATAAATAAAAAAGAAAATTTAAAGACTGAAAGAAGGTTGTGTCTCAATTTAAAACTTAAAAATGAGGAGAGATCAATTAGGGTTAAGCTAGTTTCAGGAGGATACTCAGAGTAATGTTATTAATTTACCCTTTTTTGGTAATATTTTTTATTTTTGATTTTCTATCTTTATCTTCACAATTTTGATATGTTAATTTTTATATTTATGTTATACATATTTAATTGAATTATATATATATATATATATATATATATATATATATATATATATATATTTCAATAAAATATAAAAATTAAAAACAAAATACATAATTTGAACTTTAAATTTGGTTTACTAATATTATTAATTTACATGGAACTTATTTTTTTAATATTTTTAATTTCTAATTTTGTATCTTTATCTTTAAATTTGATATATATATATATATATATATATATATATATATATATATATAAATTAATAAACTATTTTAATATTAAAATTGTGTAGTCATTTACTAGTTTCAAATATAAGCATAATATTTCAATAACATATAAAGATTTTTAAAAAATACATAATTTGAACTTTAAAATTGGTTAGTGAGAGTACTGTTATTAATTTATATAAGAGAATTTTTTGGAATATTTTTAATTTCTAATTTTTTTATATTTTTATAATTTTGATATGTTAATTTTTTTTAATACTATTTATATTTAAATTATATAAATACATATATTTATAAGTAATTATAATCGAAATGTAGTATTTCAATAAAATATAAAAGAAACATAAATTAAAGAAAATATTTTAATATTCAAATGTTGTAGTTATTTATTATTTTGAAATATACGTTTTTATGTGTAAAAGTGAAATATTTCAATAAAAATTAAAAATTAAAAACAAAATACATAATTTGAACTCTAAATTTTGTTTTCTCACAGTAATGTTATTAATTTACATATAATTTTTTTTTGATATTTTTAATTTTTAATGTTTTATCTTTATCTTTACAATTTTGATATGTTAATTTTAATTTTTTTATTTATACTATATATATAAACCGTTATAATAGAAATTTAATATTTCAATAAAATATAAAAGTGAAAGATATAAAGGGAACATAAGTAAATTAAAAAAAATATTTTAATATTCAAAATTTTAGTCATTTATTATTTCCAAAGATATGTTTTTATCTTGTAACAAGTAAAAGTGTAATATTTCAATAAAATATGAAAATGAAAAAAATACATAATTTGAACTTTAATTTTAATTTTACTTAGAGTAATGTTATTAAGTTAAATAAAAGTTGTTTTTTTACTATTTTTGGTTTTTGATATGTGTCACAACCATACATACCATCCAAAAAAAAAAAAAAACTAGAATTAAACCCATAATCAAAGGGTAAAATCATTATACCATTATGGATTTATTTAACACAAATCGACATTATTAAACCCATACCATACTTCATTAAATTTCTAAACTTATTCAACTTTTAAGTTTCAACCTCGACACACCAAGGAATTTCTGGTTATATGTATGGTTTTTATGAAAAGGTTCAACAACTAATTCCGTCGACATTACAATTTGTATGGTTAATATGATTATATTTTTATACAAACCCGTTCCGCAATTCGATAAGATATTTATCCTCGTTACTAACGAGGCATGGTTGGCACATCTAAGAATTTTAATCAGTAGGTACTGGGTAATAACTCCACTTAACAGTTGTTAGGTTACCGTGCTATGGTTGATGGTCTCGAGGACTCATACCACACTTACCACCGTCGGATGTTGTTAGAAATCGACGATTGGTAAATAGGTGGGAAAGTATTTGACATTTCACCGCTGCCATAACCTAATGGTTCATTTCGCATTGCCTTAGCTCCATCGTTCTGCTGTCACAATTTGAGCATTCTGTCTCTGAGCTCTCGGCTCCTTACTTTGACAAATGACTCTTCCTTGCTAACTGAGATTTCTAGGCTTAGTTACGGTTCTGTCATATGTACAAATGTGGAGATAATCCCTTTCATGGTTGTTGCGGTCGATCCAGAATGGAGGAAGTTTGGAAAAAAAACCACAGGTAAGTTATAGTTTCTCACACCTTTTTTCTCTGGAATTTATCTCCAAATCTTATTTTTCCATTCGATTTGTCTCATAATTACTTAAGGTTGTTTCTCATATTTCCTAGGTTAGCATCACGAGACAAATGCGTTTAGAACTTGTCTATTTAGTAGGTAATGACATTAAACCAGTCTCTTGTTTCTACATTTCCTTCTAGAAGTTAGAAGGTATCGTTTATGATTTTAAAAGGTAGGCTAAACCTTCCAAATGGTTTATCTCCACAGGTATCTTTCTTCACCGAATTAAAACTATTTCACAGATCTCTTCTCCAGTCGAACTATTCTTCTTTTTCTCATGGAGCTCTGGATTTCTTAAGGTATTTTATATATTGCTTGCTCGTCTCCTAAAACTCATCAGTGGCCTTTCGCATTAGCGTAATTCCATTTGATGGTCTTTCAGACTTGGAAGGCTCGACCCTTCTTATAAAATGTCTCTCCAGATTGATTGAGCGATTTTCTTTGTGCTTGTGGACTCTATGGGTTTTCTCCTAGTTTTTATTTCGTAGCTATGTGTAAGCTTCATTTTGTTTAATAGAAATACTATGAGCAGACATTGAATCGTATTGTTATGTCTTATGTAATCCTTCTCGGACTTACATATTTACGTCTAATGAAAGAATTCATATTCATTCTATCTCTATTGTATTTTTATAGTGAATGCATAATGCTTAAGCTTTTTTTTACTTATTTACTGTATTTTTCATACGATTTTGGTTTAAGGGATGTTTCCTTGGTCGACCTCTCAACTCTTGTTCAACATTTAGAGGAATAAGTAAAAGAGTTCGGCTTATAAGATATTTTGTTTCCTTTAACCAAAGGCTTGTTGTGTGAGTATAGAATATCTATTCAAGATAGTTTTCAATACATGATGATGTTGGATTCTTTCCCATTTAGCAACAGTATTTTCCCAAAATATGTTTATTAAGTTCTATGACTACTAGATTTAACACGGTGACTGGACCACTTGCATTTCTTCATCCGTGTATAGCTACTTCGGGGAAGCAACAGGTCTTGGGTTAGGATTCCACCCGTACCCTTGGCCGACAGCTTCCTCTGTGTTTCTTAAATAATAATAATTTCCCTTTTTATAGTACATATACATACTGTCATGTTACATCTTCAACTTTGCAGATTGTAATACTACTGCTTATAAATACAATGTAGCTTTTCCCATGTGTTTTCTCTAATCTCTGTTATAAAATGAGTACTGAAATGCGTATTCTCAAGAGTTTAAATATATTTTTCCTTAGTTACTCCTCTACCATACATTAACCAACGTATAAATTCAGATGTAGTTTTTCCTTTTACCTTCTAGCTCTTAACACAACTTTTGAACTTCAAAAATATACAATACAAGAGTTTCACATCGTATAAAGGACTAAAAAATCTTATAATAAACTAATTTATTAAAAATGTAGTGTCTCATTCATTCCTACATGTATCTGTCATCAATTACTATTTCTCGTTTTCAAAATAGATAAACAATTTTAAATAAATTTTGGACAGAGATAATATTATTCTTCAAAACACAGAACCTGTACAATTACTTATTTGTATTACAAAATTTGCAGTTGTGGTCCTCCCAAACTTCAAGAGAGGTGATCACGTCCTCCTCTTGACCCCGTGCTATAGTCCTGAAAGGTATGGGTTAATAGTGGATATTTCTGTTTTGACCTCAGGACACCTAGTCCAGTTAGTACTTGAAATATTTTGGGATTTTTTGAGTGTTTACACTAGTCACTACCAGCTCTGGAAAATTGTCACTCTCCCTTTCTCCATAAACAGAACCCCTACTCCTCACTGGGATCAGTCTCTTATCCTGAGAGGAGAAGGTAACTATTTCCAACTGTCCCCAACCACCTTCCAGTTCTTGGAAAACATTTACCATCAGCTTTTACTTTTTATAAAGTTATTTTCCATAACTGATTTTATTATTTTTAATTAATAACTTTTCAGAAAAGAAATAATAATTCTAGTCTTTTCTTGAAACAATAATTAACAATTTCCTTTAACTAGTTACAATTAGTTATCATTAATGTAGCTATCACAAATTCCCCCCTTGGAAGTAGCATCGTCCTTAGTGTTTCACTCCACCTCTGAAAAGAGCTTTGGGTAAGCCTCACGCACAAATATTTCATCCTCCCAAGTAGCCTCATCTGGGCCAAAGTGCTTCTACTGCACTTTAACCTAGGTGATGACTCGATTTTAGAGCATAATTTCCCTCCGGTCAAGTATGTGTTGTGGCTCGACCAGAAACTCATCATCTAACTCTACCTGCAAACAGAAAAGTTCCATGTCAACTTCTCACAATGAAATCATATTTCAAGTTACAATTTTTAATTCTATCCTACCTGTATATTTTTCCAATGAATTGTATGCTTTGAATCATGCACATAACGCTTCAACGGGGACACATGAAACACATTTTGTACTCATATGTGACTGGGTAAAGCAAGACGATAAACCCCATGTCCTACCGCTTCCAAAATTTGGAAGGGTCCATAGAACCTGGGAGCCAACTTGACACAAGAGGTACACCGCAAGGTACTCCTCTCGGGTTTGATCCTCACATGCACATGGTCACCCACTTTGAATTCCTAATATGACCTCTTTTTATCTCCATCGATATTCTTCTGATCTTGTGTAGCCTTTAGATTTTTTCTTATCTTCTTTACTTCTAATTCCATTTCAGCAAGCATCTCAGGTCCCAACATTAATTTTGTTTCGGGGTTGCTCCAATTTATGGGAGTACGACACTACTTTCATTACAAAGCCTTGAAAGGACTCATCTTCAGGGACTCCTGATAACCATTGTTTTAAGAAAATTCAATGAGGTGCAAATAGTCTTCCCATTTGGTTGGCTACTACATCACATACATGCGCAACATATCTTCCAATACTTGGTTTACTTGCTCTATTTTTCCATCAGATTGGGAATGATAAGTTGTACTAAAGTTTATTCGGGTCCACAGCCCTGTAAACAAAGTCTTCCAAAATGTTGATGTAAAATTAACATCCCTGTCCGAAATAACTGTCTTCGGAATAACATGCAGCCTGAAAATTTCCTTCATGAATATGTCTACTATTTGTACAGTCTTGTAAGTAGGCTGCACAGGTATAACATGTGAAGATTTACTTAATCTATCCACCACCACCATGATGGACTTATTTTTCCTTTATGTTCATGGTAAACCTGTAATGAAGTCTAGGGATATAACTTCTCACTTCCATTCAAGTACCAGTATGGGCTGCAACATTCCTGCGAGATGTCGATGCTCCACCTTAACCTGCTAACACTCCAAACATTTATTTAGATATTCAGCAATATTTTTACGCATACCAGGCCAAAAATATACTTTTCTAATTGCTATCAACATTTTCTGATATCTTGGGTGACCGCATAGTTACTTCTATGGTATTCATCCATAATCAGCTCCTTTAGGTCCACATGGTTTGGTACATATAAATTACCTCTAAAAGTTAGCATCTGATCATCATTTACTCCATACTCAGAAGTAGTTCCTTGATTTCTGGTTTCTTCCATTTGCTGCCATAGGAATTAATATTTTGGATCTTTTTGTGCTTTTTCTTTCACTTGATATAAAAATTTACTTTCCAGCTGATTGTAATAAATCTCATAAACACAATGTATTTTTCTACTTAGAGCATTAGCTACCTGATTTTCCTTACCCTTCACGTGCTGGATGTCCATATAAAACTCACTTATAAAGGCATTCCATCTTGCCTGTCTTGAGTTTAAATCAGCTTGCTTGAAATAACTAGTCAAGATGCTATGATATGTTTTTAGTACAAAATTTTTACCCAAAAATTAGTGTCTCCATACTCAGAGCACATGTACTACTGCTTTTAATTCCATATCATATGTTGAATAACTTTGTTCATGTTCTTTTAATTTTCTTGAATCATATGCCACTACTTTTCCTTCCTGAGATAGAACTGCCCCAACACCCTTTTTATTGGCGTCTGTACAAATTTCAAATGATTTGTTAGGGTCAGCTACCCTCAGCACTGGTGCAGTGGTCAAAAATTGTTTCAATATTTCAAAATTGTTCTGACATTCAACAGTCCACTTCAAGACTTTTCCCTTCCTCTTCAAAGAAGTAATAGGAAAATCAATTCTAGAAAATCCCTCAATAAATCTCCGATAATACCCATATAATCCCATAAAGGATCGAATGTCTTCCAAATTCTGGGGTACTTGCATTCCATGATTGTCTTAATCTTCTATGGGTCAACAAAAATCCCTTCTGCTGAAAGGACATGGCCTAAATACTGAATTTATGTTTTAAAGAAATCATATTTTCTGAACTTAGAGTACAGTTGGTGTTTCCTTAGAATTTCCAATACAATTCTTGAAGGCTCTTTCTTCCTGGTTTTTAGAATAGATTAAAATATCATCTATAAATATAAGTACAAAATTTTCGAGGAAAGGATGAAAGATTACATGCATTAACCTCATAAAGGTTGATGGTGCATTTTTTAACCCAAAGTGTAACACCAAAAATTCATAATTCTCGTACTTGGTACGGAATGCTGCCTTGTAAATGACTTTATCCTTGATTTGAATCTGATGATATCTAGATTTTAAATCTATCTCTGAAAACACTGTGGCCCCCTTTACTTGATCAAACATATCATCAATCATGGGTAAAGGGTATTTATTCTTGACTGTTAACTTGTTAAGTTGTCTATAATCCATGCACATTCGCATGGTTCCATCCTTCTTCTTCACGAACAACACTGGTGCTCCCCAAGGAGACACACTTGGACGAATGTATCCTTTTTCCAGCAGTTTCTGTAACTGCATTTTTAATTCAGTTAGTTCTGGAACACTCATTCTATAAGGAGCCCTTGACACATGTGATTCTCCTAGCATTAATTCTATAGTAAAATCGATATCTCGTCTCGGTGGTAATACAGGAATATTTTCTGGAAGGACATCCATGAAATCTTGCACCACAGGTATGTTTTCCATCATAGGTTATTTTTCCTTGGAATCAGCATATCCAACCTAAATAGCATATATGTGGCATCAATTCCTTATACATTTATTCATTTCGAATGCTATAATTGGACGTATTTGTAGTGGCTTCTTAATTCCTAGAATCTCCTTGCATGTTCCATATTGCATTCTGTAATAAATATTCTTTTCCCTGCAGTCCACTAAGGTATAATGTTTTTCTATCTATTCCATGCCCTGCAAAACATCATAGGACCCTAATGGCAGTATTTTCAGGTCTACTTGTAACTGTTGTTCTGAAATTTCCAATGTACAGGTTGGGATCATGGCAGTTACCTTTCTTTTTTCTCTTGTAGCTAGCTGTACCAACCACAAATTCTTGAATTTTTGTTTTTTTAATTTACACAATTCCACTATTTTGTGACTAACATAACTTAGACTTGCACCTGGGTCTACCAAAATAGAAACAGGTTGAGACATTAATTTACCTTCCCACTTAATCATCGTTGGCTGATAATTTGCTTGTCGATCCTCCAACGCCACATTGATATGAGGAATGTTTCGTGACACATCACCTACTGTGGAAGCTTCCTACAAGTTTGCAATTGTGTCATTTATTTATCGTTGTGGGCATTTTTTATAATATTGTGCCTCACCACAGCCCCAACACTCTAGAGGTGGCTTGGTCACTTGTCCTTGCTCAGGTTTGTTGGATTCCTTAGTAGGTTTCTCTTTTTCTGGCCAACAAGTCCTTTGATGATTTCTGCCAAATTTTTTACTGACAGAACTTCATGCAAAATTCTTAAAATTATTACTTTTGGCTCCTTTGAAATTTGAGTTATTTTTTTGTCCCTTCCTTGGCTGCCAAATTTTTCCCACCTCTCCTTTAGCCTTGGGTTGTTGATAGCACATTTGAGCCTTACGAATGGCTTCATCAATGGTTCTAGGCTTTACAAATTCAATTCACTCTTTCATATGTTTTGGAAGGCTACTAAGGAATCTCTGCACCTTAGCCTTTTCCTCTCAAAGGTATGGTACATAACGTAACATGGAGGTGAATTTGGTGATATACTCATCCATAGTCATCTATCCCAGCCTCAAGTCATGAAATTATTTAGCTTTCTCATTGTAGAAACATTGTGTTAAATACTCATCTTTAAATTATTGCTGGAACAATTCCCAAGTGACGTCTTGTTCCTCAATGTTGCGAACATTCTTCACTTCTTCCCACAACAGAGTGGATTTTTCCCTTAACTGGTATATGGCCAATCTGGACTTCAGGTTGCTACTGTACTCGTACACCTGAAAGTACTTTTTCATTTTTATTAACCATGCTTCTCCCACTTCCTCAACTTCACCATCAAATGTTGGTGGTTTTATTTTCCGAAACTCCCCCTTAAGCTCTACTTTCTACTTCTTCACTTCTTGTTGATACGACAAATTTCCAGATTTCGCTTCATTATAATTTTATTCTAGTTACTTCGTTGGGATGGGCTTCTTTCCACTTTGTTAGTGGTTTTTTCTCTTATTTGATGTTCATTACCTTCTTTCATGTCCCTATCAGCACAGGGATGTTCCATTCCTTGATTTTGTTTCTTTGACATACTTTAGAGTATCTTCTCTTTCTCTTGCATTAATAATTCTTTATCCCTTCAAACTCGCACCATGTCCTCTCGCAATTTCTGTACTGTATTCAACAATATGCTGGTTTTTTGTTGTTTTTCCTCTAGTGGCCTACTCGTATGCTGGTGATGATCAACACTCAGTTAAACCCACATCTCAGGGTTCACAACTAATTGTGTTTGGGGTTCCTTGGTGCCTTGGGGTGGTTGTTGTGTTGATCCCCTTCTCATTATGTTTCCTGTTATACTTCTATTATGTGCATCAAAATACACACAGAATAAATTCTTAGTTGACCCTTAGGGTCCCTGCGTATGAACGCTGGTTTGATACCACTTGTCACAATACCATTATAAATAAAAAAAAATTACTTTCTACCCTAGGATTAAACCCATAATCAAAGGGTAAAATAATTATACCATTCTGGATTTATTTAAGAAAAATCGACATTATTAAAACCATACCATACTTCATTAAAGTTCTAAACTTATTCAACTTATAAGTTTCAACCTCGGCACACCAAGGAATTTCTGGTTATATGTATGATTTTTATGCAAAGGTTCAACATCTAATTCCGTCGACATTAGAATTTGTATGGTTAATATGATTATATGTTTATGCAAACCACTTCTGCAATTCGATAAGATATTTATCCTCGTTACTAATGAAGCATGGCTAGCACGTCTAAGTGTTTTAATGAGTAGGTACTAGGTAATAACTCTAGTTAACCTCTGTTGGTTTTCGTGCTATGGTTGGTGGTCTCAAGGACTCATGCCACACTTATCACCGTCGGATGTAGCTAGAAATCGAAGATTGGTAAATAGGCGGGGAAGCCTTTGACATTTCACAGCTGTCATAACCTAATGGTTTATTTCACACCGCCTTAGCTACATTGTTCTCTTGTCTCAAGTTAAGCATTCCGCCTATGAGATCTCGGCTCCCTACTTTTCCAAATGACTCTGCCTTGTTAACTGAGCTTTCTAGGCTTAGTTATAGATATGTCATTTGTCCAAATGTGGAGATAATCCCTTTCATGGTTGCTGCGGTCGACATAGAATGGAGGAAGTTAGGAAACAAAACCACATGTAAGATACAATTTATCACACCTTTATTCTCTAGAATTTGTCTCCAAATCTTATTTTTCCATTCAATTTGTCTCATAATTACTTAACATTCTTTCTCGGATTTCCCAGGTTAGCATCACGGGAAAAATGCATTCAGAACTTGTTGATTTAGCAGGTAATGACATTAGACCAGTCTCTTGTTTCTACATTTCCAGCTAAAAAAGTAGAAGTCATCATTTATGATGATAAAAGGTAGGCTAACCCTTCCAAATGGTTTATCTCCATAGGTATCTTTCTTCACCGACTTAAAATTGTTTCGCAGATCTCTTCTCCGGTCGAACTATTCTTCTTTTTCTAATGGATCTCCAGATTTCTCCAGGCATTTTATATATTCTTTCTCATCTCCTAAAACTCATCAATGGCCTTTATCGTTAGCATAATTCCATTCGATGGTCTTTCAGGATTGGAAGGCTAGACCCTTCTTATATAATGTCTCTCCGAATTTAAATATTTTGTAAAAGGTTTATTTTAAAAGAAATTCATAGAGTGCTTGACCTCTGTTGATTGAGAGATTTTCTTTGTGCTTATGGACTCTTTGGGTTTTCTCCCAGTTTTTATTTTGTATCACTATGTAAGTTTCAATTTTTTTAATAGAAATATTGTGAGCAGACATTGAATCGATTGTTCTGTCTTATGTAATCCTTCTCGAACTTACATATTTACTTCTAATGAAAGAATTCATATTCATTTTGTCTCTAGTGTATTTTTTATAGTGAATGCATAATGCTTAAAGTCTTTTTTAGTTATTTACTATATTTTTCATATGATTTCAGTTTAAGGGATGTTTCCTTGGTTGACCTCTGAAATCTTATTCAGTATTTAGAAGAATAAGTAAAAGAGTTCGGCTTCTGAGATATTTTCTTTCCTTTAGCAAAAGGCTTGCTATGTGAATACAGAATATCTATTCAGGATAGTTTTCAATACATGATGATGTTGGATTCTTTTCCATTCAACAACAATATTTTTCCAAAATCTGTTTTTTAAGTTTCGTGACTACTAGATTTAACACGGTGATCGGACCACTTGAATTTCTTCGTCCGTGTATAACTACTTCAGGGAAGCGATGAGTCTTGGGTTAGGATTGCACCCATTCCCTCAACCAAAAAATTCCTCTGTGTTTGTTAAATAATAATAAGTTTCCTTTTTACAGTACATATACATACAGTCATGTTACATCTTCAACTTTATAGATTGTAATACTATTGCTCACAAATACAGTGTAGCTTTTCCCATGTGTTTTCTCTAATCTATGTTATAAAATGGGTAATTAAATTCGTATTCTCAAGAGTTTAAATATATTTTTCCTTAGTTACTCCTCTATCATACATTCACCGAAGTATAAATTTGGATGTAGTTTTTCTTTTTACATTCTGTCTCTTAACACAACTTATGAACTTAAAACTTCTTTCTTAATTTTCATCATAGGCTTAAGAATACTATTTCTGAAGGAGCTTTGCAAAAAACCCTAATGGCTTCCGCCGACTCCTTTGCTCCCTCGACCCTGTTGAGCTATGACGTCGTTGTCACCATAGCAGGGCATGCTTTCACTAAGTGGTACAGCGCCGCAGGCCTTCATGGTCTCTCCTCTCTGACATTCCACAGAATGTAGCATCGGATCTTCAAACCGGCAACAAAACTCATCCAGGTTGCAGATCAAAGGTTTAACCCCATTTCGATCTACGCGGACCTTGCTGCAGGGACTCTCAACCCAAAAAATGCCCCTCTCTGCCAGCGACTTGGCTCAAGAACATTCTCCAATGTCAAGGGGCACAAATACTTCGGATCAAATCTCATCGCGAGCATGCGCAAGTAGAGGTTATGCTTATCGAATCCGCCAGAAAGGCCTGCAAAGGCACCAAGGATGGGAATACACAGCAAATGCATCCGGGCGCCTCGTCCTGCTTTGGCCACTGCTCAAAGCTTGACGATTCTGGACATGGATCGGTCCACTTTTTCCCGCAAGCAGGTTTCTTTTTTGAACCAGCCATATCTGCCAGATCTTACAGAAGAAGCACCTGCTTTTCAAATTCAAGTCACACTCTTGGGCAAGACGACAATGCATTGGGTGCACGCAACAGATTTGGTGCAGAATCTTCTACAAAAAATCGAACGACAGCTAGGGATCCCCTTAGTTCACCTGAGATTTCTATATAAGGGTAAGCAACTTATGAACACCGTTCCCCTCTTCTTTTACAGCATTCAAAAGGACGCTTATATTACAACTACCTTTCGCTTAAGAGGTGGTTCCATAGGGCAGACCTCCTCTGGCCCTTCTTTCTCTTTCAAGGACACAGTTCGCAAAAACGCTGCCCACCCTCAGGCTTCTCCGAAAGCAGCTCAACCAGATATGGCTCCAAAGCCATTTTTGGTAGATAAATCAGAGGAAGTTCCTTCTCTCAATTTCACTCATCCTGGGATTGACGAACGCTACAATTTTTTTGCGGAATCCGCAATCATATGCAGATTTAATGGGCTTTGGCCTCGCACAGTAGATATTTACCAATGGATACATACCAATTGGACTAAAAGAAGCCAGATCTTCTTATTTTCAAAAGGATTCTTCATAGTGGCTTTTGACTCAAATGAAGACTACCAGAAGGCCTTAACAGGAGGCCCTTGGTTTTGGGATTCGGCAGGACTTTTCCTCACCCCTTGGTTTCTAGACTTCGACCCTTCTACAGCTGTCATCACCAAGCTTCCCATTTGGGTTTGGCTCCCGAATCTTCCGGCTCATCTTTGGCATGTTTCTACCTTCATTGCCATTGGAGATGCCCTAGGACGCTTTCTAGCCACTGACTCTTCAAGAAAGGAAAATGGACTCCTCACCTATGAAAAATTATGTGTAGAAATAAATATCAGCAAAGGGTTTTTGGATCAGATCAACCTTAAGACTGGAGATTTCCACTGGACACAAACCTTGGATTACGAAAATACAGCCTTCCGTTGCCGACATTGTCATCAAACAGGGCACCTCCAGAGTACATGTTCCCAATTCCTCGACAAAAAGAAGAATCAGAATCGCAAACCAAAATCCAAGAGCTGGAATCCCTATGTCTCTCCCACTCCTATGGACGACACAGATTCCTCTAGTTCGGATGAGGAGGAATTCGAAGTAGATGGGCAGAATGATGAGACTCCACTGGATGCTCCCTCGGTCAGTCCGACAATCCCCTCTGCCTCGCCGATCTCTCAGAAACGTTCTCATGTATCTTCATCTTCAGATTCTGACAAGGATACTCTGCTGCTAGAGCAGAATAGTCTACAACTTGTTATGGCTCATCCAAATTCCACTGGATGGGTCAAAGTAAGCAAGAAAAAAGGCAATAAATGTCGTGTGGCAGAAACTGCCCACGCTGGGTAGTTTCCTTTGATCAGAGCCTGCTTTTTTGTATTTTGGTGTTCTCTTTTGCTCATTCCCGGATTTTTCATCAAGAGCGAGGTTGATAGCCTATCACCTACAGCTCCCATGCTTATCTGATTCGCTTGCATGAAAGCTTGATTGTACTATACTTTTCTTTTCTTAATAGAATTAGTCTTACTGTGAAAAAAAAAACTTATGAACTTAAAAAGTATACAATACAAGAGTTCCACATCTTATAAAGGACTAAACAGTCTTATAATAAACTAATTTATTAAAAATGTAGTGTATCATTCATTCCTACACGTATCTGCCATCAGTTATTGTTTCTCATTTTCAAAATAGATAAACACTTTTAAATAAATTTTAGAGAGATATAATACTATTCTTCAAAGCACAAAACCTGTACAATTACTTATCTGTATTACGCAATTTGCAGTTTTTGTCCTCCCAACCTTCAAGAGAGGTGATTACCTCCTCCTCTTGCCCCCGTTCTCCTGTCCTGAAAGGTACAAGTTAATAGTGGATATTTCAGTTGTGACCTCATGACAGCTAGTCCAGTCAGTACCAGAAATAATTTGGGATTTTCTGAGTATTTCCACTTGTCACTACCAGTTCTATAAAAGTGTCACTCTCCCTTTCTCCATGAACATAACCCCTACTCCTCTTTGGGATCAGTCTCTTAACCCAGAGGAACAGGTAATTGTTTCCAACGGTCCCCAACCACCTTCTAGTTCATGGAAAACATTTACCATCATCTTTTACTTTTTATAAAGTTATTTTCCATAACTAATTTTATTATTTTAAATTAATAGTTTTTCAGAAAAGAACTAATAATTCCAGTCTTTTCTTGAAATAATAATTAACAATGTATTTTAACTAGTTAACAACAAGTTATCATTAATGCAACTCTCACAATATGTTTATTTTTTTATTTATACCATACATATCTAAATTATTTAAATATATATTTATAAGCAATTATAATAGAAATGTAATATGTCTATCACATATAAAATTTAAATATATTAAAGAAACATACCTATTAAACATAGGTATGGTAAATATATAAACACAAAAGAAAAAAGTGAAGAATAAGCGTGAGATACATTTATTATTCATAAAGGATGCGTTTATAGTACATTATTGTGACCCTCGGATTCATCTTCCAAGGTCTCTTGGACTTCTTATGTCTATTTTTCTTCTACACCTAACCATAGAGGATTAGGTGTCTAACATTCCCTCCCATTAATCGGAAGGGGTATGTGTGAGTCCAAGAAGAGAGTTGTAATACAAAATGAAAACATTAGGCTAGATTTTCTCTCTAAAATGTTGGCATAAGGAGGTGATTTAAGAGTGAACACCAACACTGGAACGCTTAGTGAAGTTCCTCGAACTCTTCCAAATCTGGCAAGATGTTGAGGTCTTCTACTAGAGGAAGTGGTCCTCATATTTTGAAGAGGGAGACCTTCAACCAGGAAGAAGGGAGGTTTAAAACCTGCGATGGTTTAAGGATGGCCACGAACTTTGAAATTCTTGATGCAATTCCTGGAACTCTACCAAAACTGTCAAGAAGCTGAAGTCTTCTACTAGAGCAAGTATCCCAAATTCATTGAAGAGGGAGATGCTCAACCTTGCATAGATGGTTCAATGCTGACCACCAACCAAAGGCATGCTCATGGGAATATGTGTCTCTAGCTATATCTCTGAATCTGGAATGACAGGTTGTGGCTCAGGCTCGCTTGAACTTCTATGTATCTGGCTACAACTTTGAATCTAGAATGACAGGTTGTGGCTTAGTATCTCTTGATGTGGCCTCAAGGCTTGTATATAACCGTCATTTCCCCCCTGTCAGATATAAGGTGAGATGATGACGAAAAATCAACTACAAGGTTTTTCAATATTCTAGAACAAGTTCTAACATATGACTTAAACATCTTCTTATTTGTTGATGCCCATTGCTAAGAAGAGATCCATCCAAGATGAATCTTCGTTCTTGCATGACTCTTGTTTCTGAAGCATATGTGTCAATAATGGGTTTGCCAACCACAGTGATTTCATTGGTGAAGATCAAAACAATTATATTTCATATGGTCGACTCGATCACAGTGTTGGAATTTTACAATCTATTGTTGCGGCTGTGGAAGAGGAGCAGAATCTAGAATAGTTGTAGGTGAGCTATCATGAAGAAATCTAGCACTCTGAAATTTGATGGGCTTGGAGTAGTCCGAAATATGAAAGGACACCTCCTTGTCATATCCAAGACCCGTTCAGTGCTTTTTGTTGACAAGCTCTTCCTAAGGCCTGATGATGGGCTTGGGAAGTGCATGTTTCATTTCTGCATCATTTTGCACATCTTCTCCTTAAATGGGTACTGCCTCTGCAATTTTCTGTTGCTTATGTGAGTTTGGCTCAATGTTCTAAAAAAAACAAGTTTAGAATCGAAACTCTTTTGTTGAAGCTCATCTCGCTGTAGCTCTAACTCAAGCTGCAAAAATTCAATCCTCTCTAGTGCATTTTATAGACATGTTTGAATATTAGAGAGAGAGGTTTTGTTGATTTTGACTTCAGATTCAACAATAGATATTATGAGAGTATCTAAAAACTTTAATAACTCAATAATTTTAGTCATTGGCCCCAGATAATCAAAATGTTTGCACCAAAATTCTAAGGTGCATGTATATCCAACACTCACTTCAAAGACTCAATGCAATTACTTTTGACATCAAACTTCACAAATGTTTGCAAGGCAAAGGGATGTTGAGATGATAAAGGAACCTGCAACAGTTGTGAGAATAGAGCTTGTTTCCGGAAACTAGTCTCTAATGTACAACAAGTAACTTGTCCTTTGATCCGAAACCAACAATCAGTGAGAGATTTTACTCCCAGCTTTGCACCAATATTTTTCCAAGCAATTTAACATTCGAATCCTTCAAGAAAGAATTCCTAGAATTCGAATTGATTAGCTCTCCTTCATAGACAATGATCTGTATACAATGCATTTACCACCAACTCTTCGCAACATCGTTCCCAAACATCAAGAAAATACTTGACGACGTAGCGATGAGGAGTGAAAATGAGGGTGTAAACTTTAGAAAGAGCTTTTTGGTTGTATTTCATACTGCTTTCCCATCAATATCCACATAATGATCGAAACAGCGAAGGTCGAAGCAGCTATCGTAAAAATTGATGAAGCCCTCTTGAACTTTGAAAAGGTCCGAGCCCTTGATCAATACAATATAACTGGCATGGATGAGTATGATATGCTCCTATAGATAATGAAAAACCTTTCTGAATTGAATATATTATTAAATGACCTATTGACCACTGATCCTAACAAGCCATACGTTTGGGTTATATCAACTAATTTTTTTTTTCAATAATAGAGATGCTAAAAGTTATGCTTTGATAGATATAGAATGGAGTATGTGGGTTTATGACAAACATATACTAGGTTGCATTATTGAGGGGAACCTATTACTATCATTGAACTGAGCAGAGGAAACAACGCAACACTAACACTCATATTAACTCAGTGTTCAAAAAAAATTAACTTGGTGAAAAATTATTCAACGCATAGGAACAATTCTTTGTTTGCTTCGGTTGGCTTCCTAGTAGATAAGGCACCATGGTTACATTGAATGGAGGAACTATATTTCTTCCCTGACGACGACGCCCTCTCATTCTCCTCTCCTCGACATAGTCGTCAAACATCTGCTCAACAACCCCTCAACTGCACAGGATGTCGAATATCATTGCCCTCTTGATTAATCACAAGAATGCTGGCTCTATTCGAGCCCTTGCAAGATTTTTTCTTACAATAGTTTTTACATGGTGGTACTTGAAATCTTCTGGAGGACAACACAAAAGACTAGAAAAATGAATAAATTCACCAACAAAAAACTTAGATGAAAACTCCCAATCAATTGGTGAAATAGTCTTGTCTTCTACTGTTTTCCAGCCCAGTTCAAGTTTGAACCAAACAACAATTTCACCATAGGAATTTACTACAATGTGGCCAATTTTGGAACAAGTTTTGAAGCAACAACTGAATGGTGGTCGAAATATTGGGAGATCATCCTTTGTGTGCCAGATGGAACCAAATTTTCATATTGACACTAGTGTTGATATAAATTCATAGTTAGCTAGATTTATTCGCCATCGACTTCATATTTCACCTCTTGGGTCAGGATACATTTCTTCTAATGTGTTGGGTTCTAATAGTGTAGAGCGCTACTTCGAAGGCATCAACGGGTGGGAGAGGTCGGTGCGTTGGGGAGGATAGCACGAAAGGTGAGGAGGCGGTGTTGCATGGTGGACGGTCAAGTGTGTAGGAGTAAGATGGAGGGGAGCTGATGAGCAATATTGGAGCGGAGACTACCTTCTGGCTTCTCTGTCATTGCGCTAAAGAAGTAATGTTCAATGAATAATATAATAGCACACCCACACATGTCATTGATAAAAACGAACGTTGTCTTCTACAACTGTTTCACTGTAAAAGGTGTTATGGACTATCAAGTGCATTTGGTAGCCAAGATTGAATGGTGGGAAGAGACGTTATTGACAGACATAGACGCAGGTGCGATAAAATTGCATCCCACAATTGGCATAGCAGTCACAACCAATGAGGATTATGTGAGGCCAAAATATGGAATGTTTCATGTCGTATTTGGTGGAAAGTTCTGACATACACTTCTGGGGCACGAGAAAACTGCTTAGCAAAAATAGTTTCTGACAACATAGGAAATACAGACCTCGCAGTATGTAGAATAACACACATAACATTGACATAAGGAGTGTTTCAGTCTAAGGTGCAACAATGAAACATGTAAACACACTAGAGCTAATAGGAAAAGAAATCCCTAACACAAGTGACTCAAATATAAGATGGGCCATAATTCCTGAGCTCTGATACCATGTTAAACACAGGCATGGTAAATATAGCAAACACACAAGACATAAGTGAAACATAAGCGTGAGATACATTTATTATTCATAGATGATGCATTTATAGTACATTATTCTGACACTTGGATTCATCTTCCAAGGTCTCTTGGACTTCTTATGTTCATTTTCCTTCTACACCTACCCATAGAGGATTAGGTGTGGAACAACACCTAAACTAGAAGGAATATTTTAATATTCAAATTTTGTAGTCATTTATTATTTTGGAATATATGTTTTTGTCCTATAAAGGGTAAAAGTGTAATATTTCAATAAAATCTATAAATTAAAAACAAAATACATAATTTCAACTTTAAATTTTCTTTACTCATAGTAAAGTTATTAATTTACATATAAGCCTTTTTTTCTGTAATATTTTTAATTTTTAAATTTTTTATCTTTATCTTCACAATTTTGATATGTTATTTTAAATTTTTTTATTTATACCATACATATTTAAATTATATAAATATATATGCTTATAAACCCTTATAATAGAAATATAATATTTCAATAAAATATAAATTTAAATATATAAAGAAACATACATAAATTAATTAAAAAAAAAAAAAAAAATTAAATTTGTAGTGAATTATTATTTTGGAATATATGGCTTTATTTTGTAAAGAGTAAAAGTGCAATATTTCAATAAAATAAAAAAAATTAAAATCAAAATACATAATTTGAATTTTAAATTTGGTCTACTAAGAGTAGTGTGATTAATTTACATAAAAATACATTATATCACTTTTTAGATATGATGTGTTAACTCTTCCTGGGAAGGACACCACTGAAATAAATAATTATAATTATAATTTATATTTTTGTAATTTTTTTTAAGAATAAAAGAGATTTAATTTATTTTTATTTAAAAAAAAATAGATTATGAATTTAAATTAGCTTATAAATAATAAAATAAATTACAGAAATATAATTATAACTCAATAAATTACAATGGTTATCTATAAGAAAATATATCATAATATTTATTTTATTATAAATATTTATACAATGTGATAAAGTTATAAATATATCATTACAATGTTTTGTTATATATGTATATATATAATAGTAATCATGGTTGTATTCCTAATATATTAATTATAAAATGATTTTCATTTTAATGTAAGAATTAAAGTTTCAACTTATACAATCCGCATGTACCTAGAAACGAAAGCCTATTATATTTTGTTACTTTAGGTTTGAATAAAACCTTAAATGAATAAATCTTGAAATACAACATGAATGTATTGCTTAATAATCTAAAACCTTATTATATCCTTTAACAAACATATTAGAACATCACTATTTTAAAAAACAACATTTTGCTGAATTGTGATATTAATATTTTAGTTTTATTTAGATTAATTTTGTATAAATATTATAATTATATAGCAATAATGTAAATATTTGAATTATGACAAGTATTACGCAATAATAAGTTTACTATCTTTATATTTTATTTATTGAATAAGAAGAAAATAATATAATATAAATATAATATAAAATCAATAAACCAAATGGTAGTTAATATTTACCCAATTAATATTTATTCTTAAAATATACCCGATATTAAAAAACCAAAAACCAATGGACATTTTCTCATTTTTCATATCTCGGATTGTCCATTCGCTTGAGAAACAACCAAGAATATATAAAACATAAATCAAATAACATTTATTTTTGCCAGAACGTACCCCATTCACTTAATAAATAAAAAAACCAAGAAAATATAAAATGTAAAACAAATAACAATTTTTTGCCAGAATATACGCCGATACGTAACAAAAAACGGCTATTAAACAAATACATAACGTAAGGCAAGGAAGCTTCGTCGGCCAACATCATCGGAAAAATAAAATATACGTAACGTAAGGCAAGGAACTTCTGTCGGTATAGCAACCTTATCTGAAAATAAAAATGAGGTTTCCAGTGGCCAATTAACCTTATCGTGAAGAAATACTCGAAACAGACTCTTCTTGGTCATAAATTCAACTTTGTGAAAGGAATAAAATATTTTACCAAAACCTTTATCGCATCTGTGAGAATATAACTACACCATACACAAGGAATACTCAGGAATACTCGTGACACTCTCTGAGACCATTGCAAGTGAACGCTGAGAGACCTGCCAAATAAAAACCACACCCATGGCTTCTGCAATCCCAAATTCTCTCGCCCCTGCATCAACTACTGATATCGCTGAAGAGATTCCTGTGTTCGATCTCTCTCTTATTCGATTGGAGGAACTGGCAGGTGAGGGATTTGATGAAGACTATCAGAAAAACCTCCTGCCCTTCGAATTCAGAAGAGGCTGTGAAGATTGGGGGTGTTTTCGGCTTACCAATCAGGAAATCTCAGACCAACTTATCCGGAGAATATAAATCCTCTCTAGGGACGTGTTTAAGCTCTCTGCTGAGACAAAGGAGAAAAAGGATTCCCCGCTTGCGGTTGGCAGTTATGTCAAAGGAGAACCCCAAGACTCCGTTTTATGAGAGGACTGGCATAGGGCCCGATTTTGAAGCCATAGAGGAGTTCAGGGATCTCATGTGACCTCACGGAAACCAAGATTTCAGGTACGAAATTTTGTTGGATAGGCATAGATTTCACACACAATAACACTAGCACAACCACATTAGTAAAAACTAATGTGGTTGATATACGCCGATAGGCGTATATTGTATTTAATAGTATTGTTATAAATATTACCTTTAATATTAATTTAAAATCTAATATTATTTATTAATTCTGTTTGCCTGCGTTGGTATTGACCTTTCTCTGAAGCCGCAGAACAAATTCTATTGGCATATGACAGTCATTATATTTTGAATGAGCATTTGAAATTGCTCACTATCATATTTTTTTTCAAAGGCGTTCATAACATATGTATGGGTTGAACAATACATGGGAAAAGTAATATATATTTTGTGGGTGCGTTAGCAATACAATGGAAAATAGTGTTGAATCAATCTCAGCCTTTTTATTTGAGGGTTGGATCAATATACTTTGAATGCCTAGAACATTGCCTTAACGCTGCAATGATGCCTATAATTTGAGCGTTGAAATGTTTGAACATTGGACAGCATTATATACGACTGTATTTCAATGGAGCTGTGTTGCTTTGGATTTGGATACGTTGCTTTGATTTTTGTAATATATTGTAATATGGAGCTTGAATAAATTGGAGCTATGCAGCTGCGTTAACCACACATATAGCGGGTGACTCAACGCCAAACCTGGAACTCTGAATTGGACTGTGCATTAAAATTCGGGTGACATTCTATCGAGCAGACAGAAATCTTTGTACGATATGTTACTGGCAAATATATACTAAAATATATGTATTTTTAAATGCGCCAAATAAAAATGTAAATTGATCTACTTATTAATTTAACACGGAGATCTTCATCTATATATATATATAAACACACTTTCTGAAACATTTACTGCTTTTTAACAGGGCTCTCAAAACTTGAGAAAGCCAGAGATAAAACCGATATGCAACTTTTTTAATTCGATCGCATAGATGCTACATTCTGTGAGAGTATATTAAACTTACCCAGCGTCCAGAGCAAAGCGACAAAGCTTTTACCAAGTGAAAAGGTTCTGACCTACACTCTGGGCCGTGGCCGTAGAGGAACCAGCTTCCATTTCTGGGTTAAACCATCCGTCTTTACATGCTAATTCTCTGAAAATGTGATCGAAAAATTAGTTACCAAATGTAACATCCTTAATGCTTATTCGCCTGATATTCATGACAAAAACCCATGTTAAGAATAGAGGGGAAGAAACTTACTGTGCTGGCCGATCCAACGACCACAGCACAATATAGGTCCAGTCTAAAGGTATGAGTATGCTTCTCTTTATTTCTTGGAGTGAGTGGGCATCCTGCAAGTAGAAAACGAAGTCCATGATGTCGATAACATAAACCCTGCGAAGAAGGAAGGCTGTGGAAATACAGAGGGCGTGAGGAAAATTGAAATGGGTGCAGGTGGAGATGGTCATGGTCATGATTTCAACTATCACAGCGGTTACATTCTACGTTGAGACAGTTGTGTCATCCGATGGTTCAGTAGTGTGAGCCGCTCACATTTATTTGAGAATTTGAACCGGTGGTTCAATCACAACGTTTCCTCAGGCCCTGTCCCTATCCGCGGGCGCCTTGAAACACCTTGCATAACCGTTTCATACACTTGAGGACACCTTGTATAACCGTTTCACACACTTGGATAACCATTTCATTCCAAATGTTAATCTTGATAGGTGGCGGTCAACAAATGGCACAGTAAATTTTTAATCATGTTTTGTAAAAAATTAATTTAAGTATGGTTTAAACATGTGATTTAGATATGCAAGGAAGTTACTTTTTTGAATTTCATCCATTGATTTAGTGGCGACGACCAGAATATACTGGCATCTTTCAATCTAGACCATCAGATCAAAAAGATTAATTAGCCTAATCACAAAACATGCTCCTTCCGATAGGGGGATACGCCTATCGGCGTAACAAGTGTTTCACACACAAAACAATGAACTTTTGCTCTTCAATTAATCCCAATCACTTTAAATTACAATCTGAATACAATGAACCCGGTGAAGGGTATCTAACCTAAATTAACATGCACACACTGTCACATAACTCAATTTGATCATTACTCACTAAACTCACTCTCTAATTCCCTCACGAAATCTATCTATCACTCAACTCAACTAATTCACTTACATGTTTGTCTAACCATACATGCAGGAGGTAATTACATATTTTAACACTCCCCCTTAATTACGACCGCAAAATTAAAACATCACTCATGACAACTCAAACATGTCTGTTGGTCTATGTCTCAGCTAGGCTTACAATGGCTCAAAAAAATTTCAATTTTTATTTTCTTTTTCTCTTCTTTCAAATTCTATATCCTCGAAATTTCTTCATTCTCTATTGTGTTTTCTTGTTGTAGCCTTTCTTCACTTGTTGCTGTTGTAAATTTTCTTTAACTTGTCTTGAATTTGTGCTGAAAAACAATATGATCTTGTCTTCTACACATTCATCTTCAAATATTTGTTCAAACATGGACTGCTACCATAACATTACATCTTCAAATTGTCTTCTTTGCTTTGTTTCTTGCGCTTCATATTTCTGAATTTCTTTCTGCCATATTTCTTGATAGTAGAATCTTAACTCTTCTTGACTCCATTGCATAAAAATGGTTTTGTTGCATTCTTCCTTGTTTTCAAAAACTTCCATATCATTCTCTTCACATTCATTATCAAGTACTATTGCTTTCTTAAATTCTTTTATTCCAACTGCTACTTTAATATTCACATCAATTTGTTCAAATGGCTTTTGAATTCATTCTTCAATAAACTTCAAATCTGCATCAAATTTATTAACAACCTTGTTTTCATCTTCTGCTCCCATGCTATTTTGAGTACCTGCATATTAAAAAACAATGTTAAAAACATCTTTATTATGCTCTTCAGTGAGATCTTCTTCCTTTTCCTCTTCCTTCTCTGCCTTCTTTTCAACTGTTTTACAAACCTCTGTTGCTGCAAACATGTTTTCTTCCACTTGGCTTCCAAACACAAGTGGATTTTGCTCACCAAGTAACAACATATCAATATATTATTTTTGTTGCATCATGTGCAACGACTCATCACCAATTAATGGTTCTTCATCAAATTTAACTTCAACAGTTCCAATTGTTAGATCCACCAAACAACTTTCTTCTCTATTGAAAACTTTATCTAAGCCAAACTTAGATGTTGCTTGTTTGCACACTACTTCATATCTTTTCTACAAAGGAACTTCAACCTTCAATGGTTCATCAAACATGGCATTTAAAATAATACCATAATCAATCATTGTTTCAAAAAGCAAATGACACATAACATCAAAATAATGTTCATCCACACTATGGTGGGATATCCAAGCATGCATTTTCTCATTGTCAATTTTAGCTTTACCAAACTCACCAGCTCTAGCTGGATTCACCAATGGACATTTCATTTTACAGTCATCATTCAAATGTATTTCATTACATTGGGATTCACTATCTTCTGCACGATCCACGTTACAGTGGAGTGATTGAGAATTGATATGCGCAAGCTTTGTTTCACATACAAAGGCTTTACCTTTTTTCTTTGCAATCTGTGTTGCATCCTTTTCATCCATATGCTTACTTGCATAATGGGTTTCACCATCATCTGCACCATCCATGTTACGGTGGAGTGCTTGACCATTGATATGATCTTGCACTGTTTCACATATAGAGGCTTTAACTTCCATCTTTGAAATCTGTGTTGCACCTTCGTCATCCATATGCATACTTGAATAATGAGTTTTAGCAAAATTTGTTTCACATACAGAGGCTTCAACTTCCCTCTTTGCAATCTCTATTGCATCTTCTTCATCTATATGCATGCATGCATAATGGGTTTCAGCAAGCTCTTTTTCACATACGCAGGGTTCAACTTCCCTCTTTGCAATCTGTGTTGCATCTTCTTCATCCATATGCATGTGTGCATAATGGGTTTCAGCAAGCTCTATTTCACATACAGAGGCTTCAACTTCCCTCTTTGCAATCTCTGTTGTATCTTCTTCATCCATATGCATGTGTGCATAATAGGTTTCACCAAGTTCTGTTTTCCTCCTAGAGTCTTTTTCATATACTCTCAGATCTGCGTCTGACATTTTTGCATGTGACATATCTTACTGCTGCTTTTCACTCCCGCTTGCACCAAATTCTGCTTCCAAGATCTTCCATGATTCCTTGGAAGTTGTAGCTTTTTCTACCTTGCACATAATCGTTTCATTTGTTGCATGTTGAATGAAACTCAAAGCTAAGGAATCTTTGTCTTCTTCTAGACAACTCAATTCCTCGACTATGGCTTGAACATCTTTAAAAACGGCAAGTATCTTTTCCTCTTATTTTTTATCATTTTTCATACTCTTCTTTAATCGTGCTTTGTGACCCATGACTTCCGTCATAGTTGCATGCATGCTTGCATGAGACTCTCTTCTATATCACCCCTGAAGAAAATATTGTTTTTAATATGCACCCTCGTAAGGCACAATCTTCTCCAAAAAATCTGTCATGCTTGACAAAACACCAAAATATTGTTTGTGGACTATCGGACTTTGCAAAGCCCTAAATTCTCTTGCCAATAATAGCCATAGAATATTCTATATGGACCTTGTTTTTTTTTTAATAATAAAAAAAAAACTTCAAAAAAAATTATACCATACACTTAACGCTTCTCAAATAACCTTATGATAAAATACCTTCAAACTCTTACCTGCAACAACTTTTTAATAATAACTTCTACTTTTCCAAAAAAAACCTTTAAAAAGATTATATTAAAAAGTCCCTTAAAAAAACCTTTTTCAATTCCAATACTCCTCTTTGGAAAACCTTAAAAACTTATACGCATATCAAATCTTTGAAGAAAGAGTTTGTACCCACGTGACTTTATCACCAACCTTTTAATTGTTTTCAAAAAACCTCTTTCGAAAATGTTTTAAAACAAATCAAACCTTTAAAAAAAATCTTTTTTGAAAACTTACAACCCAGAATATGATACGTACTCTTTTTGAAAATATAACACCGTGATCTGCATTGACTGGTGTTATGTATTTGCTCTCGCTATCGGCCTTTAATGATAAACCCGATTCCGCACTCTCCGATGCAAGTAAACCGCGGGTATACCAGGATTTTCTAGAATTCGTAACTAAATTCCACAGTTTTTCAAAGTAATATTGCGGACCTCAGCACGTGCTGCACTGAAAACGTGCGGACTTCTTTGGTAGCAAAATTTATAAAAAAATGTCGGCTTTGCTCGCCCTCAATCTTCTGATCCTACCTTAGCTTTGATACCAATGGTGGGATACACACAAATTTCAAACACACAATAACACAAGTGTTTCACACACAAAACAATGCGCTGCATGCCAATCACTCCAACTCTCCCATAACTCAATTTGATCATTATTCACTTGATTGATTCTCTAACTCACTCATCAAATTTATCTATCACTCAACTCAACTAAGTCAGTTAACTATTTGTCGAGAAATAATTATACATTTTAACACATTTACATTAGATTTAGGGTTTAGTTTAAAGTTTGAAAATTCTCAAGGTTTTGGTCTTTCTAATAGGTTTTATGGTTCTTACTGTAAAACTTGTTGAACATCACTGATCAATTACTATATATATTTTAATAATGGCAGCGAGAGGATGAAGGAGCTGTCTGATGGAATCCAGAAGATTATACTGGCCAATTTGGGAGTGAGCAATTACTATGCTTCACACCTCGACCATTGTAATCTTTGGCTTTGGCTCCGTATAAATACGAAGCACCATGTGATGAAGCCTCCGGATCGATTACTTTTCCGGCTCATACAGATGGAGGTTGCATTACGGTACTGGGTGAAGATGAGGTGGGCGGTCTTCAAGTTTTAAGCAAGGCTGGAAACTGGGTGGAAGTGAAACCATCACCCAGTTCATTCATCATCATCCTAGGAGATACCGTACAGGTTATCTCATCTCTTTAATTTTGTTATTATCTATTTCCTTATTTTATTGTGTTTATCATTGTTCAAAAACTTCAGCATTTTGAAATTTGTAAGTATGTATTTCTTCTTAAGAGGTTACAAGTTAAAAACAGAGAGGGTAGAGTATGTATGTCTCCATAGATTTAGCGATGAGATGGGTCCCTTATCCCACAAACAAGGGAGTCTTATACACCAATTTGGTGTTTGCCCTAACCTTAAAGTTGCATAATAATAATAATAATAATAATAATAATAATAACTATGAATGGTTTACTACCTATGGTATGTCTCTCTCCCATGGTCTCAAAATTGCTCAAATTCCTATCTGTTTATACTACATAATTGGCTCCTAATATCTCTTTATTATTATTCAATTTTAAGGTTACAGTAACAATTTTCTCTTTAAAGATATTAGGAAATGTTTGTCAGTCATATTGTGGAATTTGGGTAAAATTTGTATGTCTTTATTATTATCCAATTTTAAGATCACATCCAAGCCAAACACCAAATTAGTATATGAAACTTTTTTGTTTGTTTAAGCTAAATAACCGCTAAGTCTCCTAAAACATACATACTCTATTTCTTTTGTTTTGAACCTATATATTTACTATTAATAATAATCACATGTTTTAGACTTGACCATTAAATATATTTACTAACAAATATTAATAATTAATAATTTAATTTCAAAATAATTAACAAAAATCTATATTTATATATCTAAAATAAAATAAAAAAATTTTAAAAAATTATCTCAAATTAATATATATTTTAAAATAGAAAATTATTTATAAGATAAATATAAAATAAATTGATATTAAAAACATTTTAATGTTATACTATTTTATTTTGACTAAATTATTGATTTAAATAAGATCTCTAATATTTGTATTTACCAAAAATAAATTTTTATTTTAGTAATGTATTTTGACTTTGATAAAAATATGGCAATATTGGTTAATTCAATAATTATTAAAGTTTATTTTATTATTAATGTTAGTTTAGATAAAAATAACTTATACCATTTCCATCAAAACAATTTATAATTGTTTTATTATTTTAAATAAATTGATCTATATTTAAAAATAATTTATACTATTTCAATTTAAATAACTTATATATAGTTTTAAATAAAATGATTTATATTTTTATTTTCATTTATCTAATATTATTTTAAATAAAATAGATTACTAATTTTTTATAACATTTTAAAGAAAATAGATTGTAATTATATTATTATTTTAAATAAAAAAATTATGAATTTTTTGATAATTATATATCTATATTATTATGTTTATTTAAATTATTTTAATAACATTAAAAATATTGTTACTTCTAAATTTAAAGAGAAAATATGGTGTGAGAAAGGTTTAGAGGCTAAAAGAAAATTAAGATATTATAAGGAGGTCATCAATCCTACTCTAGAAGATCAAAAGTGTCTCTTTGCTTTAACTTAATATAGCCAAGATAAAAACGAACTCTCATGAGCTCCATAGTGAGTAGTTGAGAAGTTCCTAAAATACCATGGGTGGAAAGGATTGCCCATCTATGTGAGAATATGAACATTGACTATGAAAATCACTTCCTTTACATTAGATCTCACTTTCAAATAATTCGTTTCTTTAGGTTCCATACACCAAAATTTAGTATCAGTGAAAGTTACTCATCATTATCATCATCAATATCTTTATTTTTATGTTTTTTAAATATTTTTGGATATTATTTTAGATAAATTAAATTTTATTTATATTTTAATATTGACTTAAACTTTTTATAGCATTTTTACTTCACATAAATCTCTGTAATAATATAATATGTTGCAATATTATAATATTATGTAATAATACTTTGATATTTTTTAAAAATAGATATTTCAATATAATAACATATGATTCTATGAATAATATTTTGAATCTCAAAATAAATGTATCGAGTCTCCGCTAAAAAATATGTCATCTAATCCTTACATTACAATAATGATACAATGAACAACAATAATCCTTATATTATGCTACATCTCTTTTATGGTGAAATATCTGGTTTCCTTAAATTTTATGTCCTCTATTGTCAATCTATACGAAATCTCATATCTGTGAGATAATATCTCATCATCTCGTTTTGGTTTCCTGCTTAAAATGAATACCTTAAATACCAACTCTAGAGAATAGTGCAAACGGAATCACCACTATGTGTTTTTGTCATGAATGTTAATTTTATTATTTCGATGCAGGTATGGAGTAACAAAAGGATTCACAGTGCAAAACACCGTGTGATTATTAAAAGACGTCAATCTCGTCTTTCCCTGACTTTCATCAGAATGTTACCAGATGAAATGGAGATCGAAACACCCCCTGAGCTGGTTGACAATGAGCATCCACGACGTTACAGAGCTTTCCATTATTCAGACTACACCGCCTTTAAAAAGGAACAAAAGTTCAGTTGGAGAACCCTCTTGCGGCCTATGCGGCTGTACAGCAATAAAAGCAGATGGATCTATCCAAAATTATATAAAGACATTTGCCTCATTCGATCCGGTTCAGTTTAACGACAAGAAGAGTAGTGTGCTTCGGTTGTTCTGATTATTTAGTACCATTACTTTCCATCCTGCAAATGACTATGAAACAGCCGTGACTAAATTCATTAGAGTTAAAAGTTGGTAACGTTATATAATAGATTGTGATTATCTCCGTGATTGTTTTCTTATGTAAAATAGTTCAGATGCATTTGATTCTCATAAAAAAACAAGAAATAAACAAAATTGAAAGCAATAACCTGAAACGTTTAAGCGTTAGATTTACCACTGTTAAAACACCATATAATATTTACATGTATTATGACTTTTGACGAGCCCGTGATATTTTAGACAGGTTTATTTTCCACAAGTCTTAGCTGCGGAAAATTAAGAGTCAGTTTTCACATTAATCAAAAGAACATTGCAAAGATTGTATTATCTAATGATAAAATTTATTCAAGCTCTCATATCATGGTAAAATTATTATCATGATAAAATAACTATAAGTATTTATATATTTTATACAAAGGTGTATATTATTAATATATACACTGATTACATCTAGATTACTTTAGTTAGAAAGAGAAATTGACAGAATTTCTCAATCATCACAAACCAACATCTCAAATATAAAATGTAACCATTAATTCTAACATCTAAACTACAATAAAATACGAAAATCATAACTTTGAAAAATTAGATTTTACATTAATCAAAAAGGCATTGTGAAGGCTCTATTATCCAAATTATAATATCTTAAAATTATGGAATCTTTTGGAAAGTTGTTTTTAATTATCAATTACAATTATATGGTTGAATTGTTTTTGGAACACTTCGAGAAGCTTATTTATTTTACTGGGCTGAATTGTTTTTGGAATGCTTCTAGACCCTTATTTATTTCCCTTTTAATTGATTTGATATAATGATTGCATGAATTTTATTTTTTTTCCTTTTAAAGTCCTTTAATTGGCTAAAATAAATAGAGTACTGATTTTATTATAATAGACTTCAGATTGGCATATTAACAATGATTCCAAAGAGAGATGAGAGCGCTAGGGTTACGTGATTCAGCTCTCTACTGAAACCCTAATGCACTTCGCTGCCTGTTCACGCTCTGACTGCGTCGTCCCTTCCTTGCAGCACAGGCCTGCTCTTCAGTATGGAGGGGGAGACAGGGGGAGGCAGCAGGCCTCCCCCTGCAAATGAAGATGGACAAGAGGTACGAATGAAGGACAACTCTGACAGCAAACCGGAGAATGAGACGACCCAGAAATCGACCTCTGACTCGAGAACGGAGAAGAAGCAGGCCACTTCTACCACCTGTAAGCCCATCGTACTAGATCGCCCCAAAATAGATCTGCCTAGTCATCGCATCAATGCTAGGATTCAGTACATGAGGGACCATGCCCTCATTGGAAAATTTGTCGGGTTCTGGCCAACGGAAAAAGCCCTGCAAGGCTGGATAGCGTCCAAATGGAAGCCCAAGGGGGAAGTCACTCTGAAGCTGGGAGCGAAGGGCTTCTTTATAGCTACTTTCAACTGCCTTGAAGACAAAAACAAGGTAATGGATGAAGGCCCCTATTTTTTCAACTCAGCAGGGTTATACCTTAGAAACTGGGTGGAGAGATTCAACCCAGATCTTGAAAATTTCAAATGGGCACCGGTATGGATTCATCTTTACTCACTGGCGCTTGAGTATTGGGATGAGGAGTCATTGCAAGCGATAGGAAAAGGACTGGGAGAGTTCATAAAAATCGCAGAAGAAACTAAGCTCCGAAGGTACACCTCCTATGCCCGAATATGCGTCTACATGCATCTGGACAGTGCCCTACCTGATGTTGTAAGTATCTTTCATGAAGATTTTGAATGGATTCAACCATTGGATTATGAGCATGTCCCCTTTTGACGCAGAAGGTGTCATGCCCACGGACATCTTTTCAGAGATTGTCCTTTAACTGTTCACACCCGAAGCACAAAAGCGGAGGACAAAGCGGAAGCAGATGGTTTCACCAAAGTCACCCCTTGAAGAAGACACAGCAAAAAACCCTCCTCTTCTGGAAAGAAACCCAGTACCTCTGCCTCTGTCCCTTCCACTAGCAATAGCTTCGCCTTACTTGCTCAGACTGATCCCAAGGATGACTCCACCCCAGCCACTTCAAGCCATGCTGGCCCTTCTATTCCCCCCCCAAATCAACCCAATCCCGAATTCTCTGTGCCTGACCTTCCTAAGTCGAGCTCTGCTGATATGCCAGAACCCAATCCCTCCCTCAAGCAAAAATAGGTGACTTGGGACCCTAACCTTATGGATCTGGAGGGGCTCACCCCTACTACTAATCGGGACAACAATGATCTTCTGGAGAATGACCAGACAATCCAAATGGATGAAGACTCTGAAAGTCTCGACCTTGGTGAACTGGATCTCATCGGTCTTGAAGATGCTTGCCGACGGAAGGAATTCGACAAGATCAACCCTAGGCAGATTGAATCTCTTGAGGCGGCACTCACCAAAGTCCAACAGCACAAGAAACTGGGTATCCAACCAGGAAGTCGCTGGGATAGTCTGAAGGTGATGAAGGAAACCAAGAAAAGAGGAAGGAAACCCGATTGGCAGCGTACCATTGCCCTCGTGGAGATACTGGTGGATTCAGGACAATATCCCAAGCTAACTAGGTTCTTCAAACCCCTAGCAAATAGTTCCCCATGAAATTAATCTCATGGAATGTAAGAGGACTCAATGGTCCAGGGAAATACAAAATGATAAAGAACATGATTCAGAAGGAGAAACCCCACTTACTCTTTCTTCAGGAAACCAAGTGCAATAGTCAAACGCTAGGCTCAATCCTAACTAAAGCATGGCCTGGCAGCAGATCTGTAGCTGTGGACACCTCAGGGTTTTCGGGCGGGTTAGCAATAGCCTGGGATACTCAGTCACTACAATTTGGTGACTTCCATGCTTCCCATAATCTCATCCAGGCTACCTTCCACCCTATAGGTACCAACATACATGGACATCTGTCCAACGTTTATTTTCCTCAAGACCAGGCAAGCAAGGTGGCGCTTTTAAACACTCTTGAGCATCTCAACTCCAACAGGTCCCATCCCCTTTGGATCTTAGGCGGAGATTTTAATATGATCACGCGGATGGCTGAAAAATCTGGGGGCAGATCTAGACTTGATCAGGACAACTCCCATTTCAAAGCTTTTATCAACAACAACTGGCTCATTGATATACCTTTCTGCAATGGTTTGTTCACCTGGAACAATCGCAGAATAGGAAGACAACAAATAGCCTCCAAGCTGGATCAATTCCTCTTGTCGGAAAATGCCATTCATGTGGGAGGAGACATCACCAGGTCAATTCTCCCTCTCTTGGGCTCTGACCACTGGCCCATCATGCTCCAATGGCAAAACATAGGCTCTCATCCCAAAATACCATTTAGATTTGAAGCTTTTTGGCTTTCTCATCCTTACTTCAAAGACTTGGTTCAGACTTTCTGGAAAAGCTACACTCCGCCTAAAGGGTCCAAAATGTTCCAGTTCCAGCAGAAGCTTAAGTGTCTCAAGGAACACATCAAAGCTTGGAATCAAAACATCTTTGGAAACATCTTTATGGAGAAATAGATCCTTGAGCAGAAGATGAAGGTTGTGCAGCAAGAGATCATCACTTCGGGAAGATCCGAATCTCTCGCCTCCATGGAGCTTGACCTTCAGAGAAAACTGAAGGATAGATACAAACAAGAGGAAATCCTCTGGCGGCAGAAATCTAGAGTTTGTTGGCTGAAGGAGGGTGAAAGAAACACCAAATTATTTCACAGCACGACCATTCAATGAATAATGCAGAATAGAATAAGCCATCTCACTAATCAGCAAGGGGAGCGAATGGAGAGGCATGAGGACATGGAAAAAGAACTGGTTGACTACTTCAAGGGCATTCAGAAGGAGCAGCAGGTAAACAGACAGCCAGCTATTGATCAAATCACACAGCTCATACCCAACTTGATCACAGCTGAGCATAACCAAATGCTGCTCCATCCAATCTCACCACAAGAAGTGGACACCGCTATGGCACAGCTCAAGGATGGCAAGGCTCCAGGCCCAGACGGCTTCACTGCTAATTTCTTCCACCACTTCTGGGAGCTCATTAAAGATGAGGTATGGCAACTTGTAGAAGAATCACGAACAATGCATTGGATATTGCCCTCCCTCAACACTATCTTCGTTGCGCTGGTGCCAAAAGAGGAGCAACCCAGGAAGCCCGAAAAATTCAGACCCATTGCCCTCTGCAATGTTATTTACAAATTCATCTCTAAAGTCATCGCCAACAAGCTCAAACCACTTCTCCCGCTTCTTATTTCGCCAGAACAAACAGGATATGTTGAGGGGAATCAAATCCTTGATGGTATAATTCTAACCCATGAAATTATACATTCTCTAAAAGTCTACAAGAAGCCAGGTATGCTCCTCAAAATCGATCTTTCCAAAGCCTTTGATAAACTGAATTGGAGTTATATTCAGCAAATTTTAAGCGCTTTCGGATTTGATTGCATGTGGATCTGCTGGATTATGAGCCTCATCACCTCTTCCTCCCTTTCTATTCTTATCAATGGCATCCCTTCCCCTCTCATCCGCCCTTCCCGAGGAATCAAGCAGGGGGACCCCCTCTCTCCCTTTCTCTTTGTTCTCATGGCTGAGGGACTTGGCAAACTTATTCATAACGAAGTCTGCAACAGTCGTTTGCGTGGAATTTCTCTTCATGGAGCCCCTACCTCGACTCATCAACAATTTGTAGATGATAATATGCTCTTTGGCCATCCCTCTATCCAAGAAGCCCGCTCGTTTAAAGCCATCCTCAACCTCTTCTCTCAAGCCTCTGGGTTAACCATTAATGACTCTAAGTCTCAGATCTTTTTCTTTAATACCCCCCCTCTGGCCCAAGCTAATATTGCTCGTATTCTCGGCTTCTCTATGGCTTCTCTCCCAGACAAATATCTTGGAGTGCCTCTCACTGACTCTGCTATCAGGCATTCCTCCTGGAATCAGCTCCTTGAAAAATTGGAATCTAGATTATCTTCTTGGACCTTGCGAGCTCTTAATATGGTCAACAGACTCACTCTTATTAAAGCAGTATTACAATCTATGCCTCTTTATTTGTTTTCTGTTCTTGCAGCCCCGAAATGGGTTCTCAAATAGATCAAAGCTCTTCAAAGACTCTTTCTCTGGGGCTCCTTTGGTCAAAATCGAAAATGGGCTTTGGTTAACTGGAACACAGTTTGTACCCCCAAAGAAGCTGGCGGCCTTGGTTTAAGAAATCCCTTGCACAGCAATGAGGTCATGGCAGCTCGTGTTTGGTGGAAATGGATCTCTAATCCCTACACTCCTTGGGCCAAACTCTGGACTGCTAAGTACGCCAACAATAGGTCTGCTGCAGACTTAATAAGACTGGCTCCTACACACTCTGGTTCTTTGGTTTGGAATGCGGCTAAGCAGAACTATGCGCTCATACAGCAACATAGTTTTTGGGAAATCCACAATGGCAAATCAGCGCGATTCTGGTCAGACTCCTGGCAACAAGAATCCATTCTTCTAGAAAAGTACCCGTAAATCAACCTGCAAGATCCTAGAGAGGCTCTTGATGACAAAATTTGTACGCATTGGATGGACACCGACAGCAACGGCTTCAGGCAGTGGAAGCCCTCTCATCTCATCATGCCCCACGCTCAGAACCCTGAGGTGGAAGCCCTCAATAAGGAGCTGCAAAGGAGGAAAATCAGAAGCTCAAATGACCCCGACATTCTCAGATGGGGCCACACTACTAAAGGAATGTTCTCAACAAAGGAATCCTACTCTTTGCTGTATCCCTCCCCGCTCCCTAGGGACACTCTCTGGCAGATGATTTGGAACCCTATTACCTGGCCTAAGGTCTCTACTTTCCTATGGCTTTTAAGCCATAGACGCATCCTTACATGGGATAACCTAGTCAAAAGAGGTTTCATTGGCCCTTCTCGTTGCCCTAACTGTGCTCAAAATGCAGAGACCATTCATCATCTCATGTTGCTTTGCCCTCTAGCCAACTCCTTATGGGACAAGTGTAGTTTCCATTATCAGAAGAACAAGCCCTCCAGTGATATCACTTCCATCCTGCGCAACTGGCCCAAACATCCTTACCTCTCTACCCTCCTTAATGCTCTCTGGCAGCTTCTTCTTGGGCTGATCTTTTGGACCTTGTGGAAGGAACGAAACAAGCGTATTTTCAAAAATCAAACCACTACCCTAGACTCTTTATGGCATTCCCTCATTGGAAATCTTCAGGAATCTTTAGCTCTACATTCCTGGCAAGAAGAGGACTTTCCTAAACAACCAAGAGAAATCTCTGTTTGGAAAAACTGGAATCTCAACCTTGCATTCACTCCAAAGATCAGAAACAAGGTGGCCTTAGACTCGCCCTTGCATTGGACTCCTCCCTCTCTCGGAGTTTTTAAATTAAATTCTGATGGGGCTTCCAAAGGAAATCCTGGGCAAGCAGGTTTTAGTGGTATATTCAGAAATTCCAAGGGAGAAGTTCAGCGCCTCTATTTTGGCTCCATCGGATGGGATACCAATAATTCTGCCGAGCTTGAAGGCCTCTGGCAAGGCCTAAGTCTCACTCTTCAGCACAACGTTTTCCCTATTATCATAGAAGGAGATTCTAAAATTCTCATCAACATGGTTAATCAGCTTCTCTGGGGGGCCGATCCTAACAAAGTGGCCCACAGTTGGCATTTGGCAGCTCGAATTGATAGGATTAGCAACTGGCTTCAAAACAACAGGGCGGTTTCCTTCACTCATGTCAAACGTGAAGGTAATAAGGTTGCTGATCTCCTAGCCAATTTCGGAACTTAAAGCAATAGCACGCTCACTCATGGCCCCCTCTCTATTATCCATGACGGAGACATGCTTCAGAATTGCACAATGCTGGTGCACAAGGATAGTCTTCTTCCGGATGCGGATGAGTTGGCGGTCTGAAGGGACCTGGGCCCCTACGTAGCTCCCAACAGAGCTCGCATGGGAAGCCCACATGGCCTCATGCACTAGCCTTAAAGGCGATATTAATACGCCTCGGGTCGACCAGCTGAGGATTAATTGCACCTCGTCGCTGCTGTATATGGCGGTCATTTGGATTATGGCTCTCACTATGGATGGTGAGCATGACAGGAGTAGCCATGGGAGAGCTCTGACTCCCCTTCGCGTCGAATGCCCTCCTGGCTTTGCCGATTCCAGTTTCAAAACTTAGACTGGGCATCGTTACTGTATTCTGGCCTGCTTGGAGACGCTTCCGGGAATTCACTTCACCAATAGCCCCTTCTGCAGCGTCTCTGCCCCGCCTGGTGTCTCTGTCGAGATTCTTGCAGGTACATTGATTCCTTCTGGTTTTCATTTGCTTCCCCATGGTCGTTGTCCCTCCACTCACAGGGCCTCTGTCTCTTCCACTGTCTCACCTTGCTCGCACCACCTTGGACGTCGTCCCTCCGTTCACAGCGCTTCTATCTCCTCCATTGACCTGCCTCACTCGCGCCACCTTCTCCTCTTCATGCCTCACCTTAGACAGCGGATGCGCTATCAACGCGGAGTTAGTCGGGGTCAGGCCTCTGTTATCCCTCCCTCGCCCTCTTCTGATTTGGGCTCTTCCTCTGAAAGTGATGAACCTACTCCTCCACCAACTTCGCGTAGAGGCAGGGGCAGAGGACGTGGGCGAGAAGCTAAGAATACGAGCAATATTAGCAGAGGACGTGGGTGAGCTCATGCTCCCGGTCGCGCTTCTAGTCAGCCCATTCCACCTGGGCCTTCTGCTCCTAGTCAGCCCACTCCACCTGGCAGAGTGCATTTGGGGTCCACCATAAGGCAAACTACCCAGAATGCTGAGCTTCGCTTTCACTGTACCTCTGTCAACTCCATTGTCACAGCCTTCATTACTGTCTCCCTTCGAGAAGAAATCTCTCATCCTGCCCTTGACCGCCCTGCTTCTCCCTCTCCTCCCTGCGCCCCCTGCTCCACTCTCCCTCTTCAAACTGGGCTGATTTCTGTCGCTGAGAACCAGGACCTGAAGGTTGATAGTCAAGCGAGCATGGCGGACAGCAACAATGATGACGAATATGGCTGCAGAATTGTTGAGGAGCTGATGTCTTCAGAGCATGATGGGTGACCCAAGGCGCGCAATCAACATTCTCCATAGGTCTCCTTGCTCAATTACTGTTGGAGCTTTTGTGTTTTTCAGTTTTAGATGCCAGCCAGTATGGCTGATAGATGTTTTCAGTTTATATGTTTCTGTCTCTATGACTTGCATAAAATTAAGGCCGGTTTCCCTATCATGGGCGGCCCAAATTATTATGTTTACAGGATCGGTTTCCCGCTATGGGCGATCCAGGTTTCTTAAGAACAGCTTGCTTATCAACCCCAGCTGTCTGGCTTTCATAACAGCAGCTGTGGCAGATTTGTACTAGTAATTTTATACTTATAGTATATTCCACTAGAAAAAGACTACATTTCTCGGATCAAGTTTTTTTTCATCGATTATAAATACATTTCAGTTTTATTTTCGATTTTTTTTTTTTTTTTAAAGAAAGAAGAAGAGTATAATGAAAAAAACTTTTGATGTAGAAAAGAATCGATTTAGAATGCTTGTTGCTATTATGAAATTCAATGCATGTCAAATAGTTTATTAATTTTATTATATTATATATTATTTTAATTTTTGTTCTATTTTGTATTCAATTTGATCTAAGTAGGATCATGAAAAATGGATGTCCGAGATATTCATTAGATTTTTTTATTATAACTTTTATAATATATATTGAAGTTATTTTTGTTTGCATTTTATATTTTCTTTTCCTTTCTAAAATATGTTTTAGATTTTTTTTAATTTAGATTTTTTTAAGTCTATGTATAATAATAGATTTAACTAAAAGGAAATGAATAAATATATTGAGAAAAAAAATCAAAAATTTATTTATGCATACAAAAAATATGAGAAAATACAATACAATAGGTTTTATATGAGTAAAGTGATATAGTAGGGAATCTAAAGAGATAAAAACATGTAGTAAAGAAAAATTACATTTGGTTCTAGTTAAGTAACTATGTAGTCATCATTTAACTCTTTGATACAAATGGAGATTAGTGGAACTCATCCATGGACTTGTGGAGAATGACATTTCCATGCACGACTCCACTCACTAGCCTAATTGAAGTAAAATTAAGTGTATGTTACCTCGAATACCCCCTTGAATAACCCTTAGGGAGAACACATCAAATGGGTCTCAACAAGAAGCCATGTAACGTACCAATTTTACAATGCATCGAAGAAACATAGAATAACTGCAAGAAGAGGAAAAAGGGAAAACCACATGGGATCAAAACCCCCCTCAAAATATAATGCCCCCCTCAAAATATAATGTTGAAAAAGAAATTTACAATTGCTAGATAGTTTTTTCCTTCACTGCAAGGTGGTATTACATCATTCACCCGAAGGTTGTGTCACCCAAAATGAAACTTCTTATTGCTAAAAGTCTTCATGAAGATGTCAATTTGTTTTTACAAAAGAGGAACAATACTCGAAGTTAATGATCCCATTATGTATTAATGCCCAAATGTAGTGCATGTGGATCTCAATGTGTTATTTTCATTTTCGTTGCACTGGATCTCTACAAAAAATAATTGTGCTTCAATTATTCAGCAAAATGATAGTTTGACCATGAAAATGATGTTAATCTCAATGAGGAAGTTCTTCAACAAAATGGCCTCAATGGAAATGTTAATTGCACCTTTGTATTTGGTCTTTGTTGATGAAAAATAAATCACAAATTACTTTTTTCTAGACCAACAAATGGAGTTAGGGGACAAACTATCATTACAGGAAGTTTCAGCCTAAAAGTGTCCATGAAATTTTTGTGTAATTTCCATGTCATAACATGCAATCCAATAAAAATCCTTTAAATTTAAAAAGAGGTATATGTATATATTTTGGGGGGAAATAAGAAAAACTATTTTAATTATATTTTTTTTATCTCCATATAAGTTTACTCAAATTTCAAATTTAGAAACTCGTTGGATGAGGAATTAAATTCCATATCCATCGAGTACCCATTATACATACTTTTGAGAAAACCACATTGATAAAAATTGTAGATACATTGGAAAAGAGTGTTTAACATATTTTTTTATTGATATACATGTTTTTATCAATGCGGGTCTTCTAAAAAGTATGCATAATAGGTACTCATTGGATCTAGAATTTAATTTTGCATCCAACAAGTGTCTACCCTTGAAATTTGAGTAAACCTATAAGGACATTAGGAAAAAATGAAAAGTAGTTTTTTTTTTCTTTTCCCTCCAAAATTCATAACTCTTATTTTATTATTTTAAATATTATTTTATTATTTTTCCTTAGTAGACCACTTTTATGTTGAAATTTCCTCTCATGGAACATATCCTGAAGTGTACTTATGATCAATGTTATCACCAACCCACTCTAAATTAATGTATCAATGATATCCAAAGTACCATTTTTTGCGAAATGAATCCCTTAGCTAATGGTTTCTTTGACACTTTTAAGTATGTGCTTGGCATGTTTCCAATGTACCTCATGTGGATCATGCATATATTTGGAAATTGTGCCTCCCCAAAAGCTACTTATACATGATGCAATCAAACAATGATATATGCTTTCCATCCTCAAGGTGTGTTCTTGATATGAAAGGTGTAGGTGTTGGCTTTCATTCGATTATGTGAAAGAAAACTAAGAGATCTCTTCCATTTGAAACTAAGATATTTTCATGCTTGAATAATTATGGTTGATTTCTAGTCCAAGGAGGAAGTGCAGTAGAGCCATACCTCTTACAGAAAAACTATCCTGTAAAGTGGTTTTGGATGCAACACTCTCGGAGGATGAACTAATCGTGATTAGTTGATCATCTACATAGATCACTATGATCAGTAGAGAGTCAGATGTTCATAGAATATAAACATTCAGATCTCATTTACATCAAAGTAAATGTTGAGAGTAAATAGGAATCCATTTTATCATAACATTCTTTGGGTGCTTTCTTAAGGCCATCAAGAGATTTCTTGAGTCAACAAACTAGAGATGAATTTGTTACGTACCTATTGATGGTGTTGGACCCAACAACATTCAAGGGATCTCCTTGATATGAAGTACCAAAAGGACTTCACACCGTTTGGAATAGGAGTTCCAGTAGTGGGGTGTCCAATGATGTGCCTTGGATTGAAAAATGCATAGAGTGGTGTGCAGTGTCTTTTTTTAAAGCAAGTGTGTGACCCTACATAAATTGAATATGATGCATGAGTGGTTCTAACACACGAAGGGAGAAGGAAGTGTGCTCCTTGTAATCTTGTAATAGTACGTAGCATGAAAGGAACACACGAGCTGAAAGACATCACACAAACTAACAAGAAGAATAGTCCACATGTTAAAGGTGATGGGTTAAAACATGAGCACACACTAAAAAAGACTCGTACAAAGGCAAAAAAAATAGTTCATAATAATATGCGTAACTTAAACAAAATAAATCAAAACTATAACAAAAATATTCCTACTACATTTACAATATCTGCATGAATACGTGTTGGCTCTGACTTTATTATATGTGAAAGTTCCATTCATACATACAAAATGATGAACCACTTGCCCCAATAGTGTAACATGAAGTTAACAACACCTTCTCCTCGCTACTAAATATACTCCCTCTATAGTACAGAGAAGAAAACACTGAAATAAAACTCCCAAGACCTTTCTAAGCCTAATTCTAGCCAAAATATTTGCTCCCAAAATCCCTTTGAAAGAGATATGAGGATGTATATATAACCAAAGGTGGGTGAATCTTGGCATGTCCCCTTGGTGGCAATTGGACTCCTCACATTACATATGACTCTTCACATTAAATCATGGACACATGAAATTTAACTTATAGAATAATTACAAATAATATACATTTTCCACTCGTAACCATATAAAACAAAATTAGGCTGAGACAACATGATAACCTAATAAGACAAAACACTACGATGCTGGAGTTTAGGTGAAATCAAGTTGAACAAATTCAATTTTATGTCTCTAAGTCACATAATCATGCCCAACATGGTATTGTGTGATGATCTCCCCAAACCGCGAGATAGTTTCAAGATGGAAGCAGACTCTTTCCTTCATATTATTAGGGTACAATGCCTTGCAGTCGGTATTAACCTCTTACTCAATCAAGAACAACATTTTTTGAATCTAAACAGGGCCACCAATGTAGTTCTGCATTTTTATTTATGTTCAACTCCGAGTCCTCCTTGCTGGCAATGTGGTTAACTGCTCCAAGTACTCGTGAATCTCCTCTTGCACTTGGTGCTTCCACTTAGCTTGGGTGAATGAAATAACTGTTAGGATCTTATGGATACTCACCATGAAGTCAAAACTATTGTGCAACTATTCATATGAGGCCTAGAGGTTTTTCATGATCACGGTGAGCTGCTTACTGTTCTGGATCCATATCTAAACCTTTTCTTTCTCTAGATTTTCCTGCGTCTACCTCATATTTGTGAACGTGAGTGGCGCCACATTGTACCATATTGTCCAATCATGAAAATAAGTGATGGAAACTTGCACATTCTTAAGGTTAGTGGCAAACTCTTTCCACTTAAGCTGCAAGTTGTGTAATCAAACAACTGCCTTATGCATGATCATGAGATTCTCACATAAGTCCTGGATAATGTCTACAAGCATGGATACTTCAACAAATATCACTTCTCTAATTTGGGAAGGCTGGATACCAGACATCCCAACTAATCACATATGCACACGGGAAGGCCGGATACCTACACGCATCGTTGTAAAGCCTTGACTTCCTGATGCTGATATAAACCTATTGGTCCTTTATGTGTTCCTTGAAGTCCTTTGTAAAATCACTTTTGATCTGCTGCCTTCTCTACAAAGAATTCAGTGTCCCCATAAACTACCAAGTTAACCATAACTTGTTCAACTTCTTCCCGAGAATTAATTTCAGTGGTTTCCTTTAAGGAAACTCTCTTAGGTTCCATTGTGAAAGTGATTGTTAGAGAGATGCTCAAAAATTGTTGTACCTGTGGGACATAAGGGAAACTGAGGACAAGAAAATATAAGTTACAAGAAAAACTAATTTTAGGACACATTCATGTAGTACACTGGGAAACTGACTAGAAGGATTGCGCAATTCTAGTTGGGAAGTGGGTCTGAATGAATGAGGGTATTGTGCAGTACGTAGTCATAACAACCATTGTTGAAGCTTAAGGCTTGATACTGTGAAATGCATGGTTCAAATTGGGTAGTGAGCTCGGAAAGACTTTGCATTATGTAGTCTCAATGGCCAAGGATGCAGGGTAAGGTTTCGGATTGCCCAGTGCATAGTGGAGCCTTCATGTACTTCAAATTGCATAGTTCTAGAGGCTAAGTTCTAATATTGGGCCTCATGATTGCGCAATGCCCAGCTGGGACATGTAAATTATGGCCAACGAAACTGTGAAAGCAAGAAAATATGAAATATAGTGAAGGCTTGAGTGTATATCTTACTATGTGTGATTAATACAAGACAAATCGAGTGTAGAAAATGAAGAAACGAGAAATGGAGGAGATCAGTGAAGAGATTTTCGCAGCGACGACCATTGGTGAAAAATGAATAAATTGATGTGACACTTGTAAAAGGAAAATGATGACTTGAAACAACACTTCCACACACTAAAGCAACTTAAAACGCTAGCATGCATGAAAATAATAAATAAAAACAACATCCATGCAAACCAAACGAAAAAAAGTGATAGAAAAAGTGATTAAATGTGATAAATGCAAAACTCACCTGGAAAAGCAATGAAAATCATACAAAAGGTTCCTTGATCTCCTCGGGAACGTTAAAGATCCAATATCATATGTGAGAATGAGATCTAGGGCCATCAATTAAAAATATTTTGGAAATTAGGGTTTATGATTCACATGTCATAGATCAAGGGAAAGGAGACACATGGCAACCATTTCTAAAAATAGTAGGTGTGCTTCCTTTGAGTTACTAAAAATAGATGCCTAGATTTTAGGGATTTTTATTTTTTTTTAGATTTTCTTCCTTTTCTGGTATAAAATTTCATAGAAATCACGAGGAAGGATTGTGCATTTATGGGAACTTGCAGCTCTTGACTAAATGCACTACGCATTTTCTAAGCTCGGTGATGGATTGCATATTTTCTAGGCTCAGTGTTGGGCTACTTATTGTGACTGTGTAGTTTATAAGATCAAGGATGATTTCCATCGATGACTGCGCAATTATCAACATCAAGGTCAAGTTTGGCTCCATGAATTGCGCAGATTCTAGAGGCAAGCCCGGAAATTCTACACAAGGCTTAGACAAGAGGTTAGATTATGACTTATAAAATATTTTATAAGTGAAGAAAAAGAGAACACAAGCATAAATAAAAGAAAAAAATTAGTCAAAGAATGAATAACTGATATCCGTGCAAGGTAAGATTTTGTGGAAAGAATGTTATGCTCCAAAATCTAAGCAATGGAAATACTTTGGACAATGGTCATATCTGCTATAGCATTGGAGACACACTGGTAGAACTACAAATCTATGAATGAATATTTTCCCATATGAAAGCAGTCTCACCCTTCCAAAAATATTGTTCAATTCATTGATTATCATAGCTTCCTTAATTAGTCTGAATTCAATATATAGCCCCTTCCACCCTCTTCGTTGGCGGAACACTAACCAAGCCTAGGAATAAAGAGTTTTCTTGATTGGTGATGAGGAGTATTTAAGTGCACAAGCTTCAGAGTCTTTATTTTTCATCCCTTGTGTTTCTCCGTTGCCAGCAAACTTGACCAATTCCCCTCGGAGTCACTTTAGGAGCACTAACATTTCTTCGCTGCTAGTGACCCTGGATAGTACCCCATTGGAGTTTCTTGCTTCACCTCTCTAATTAGGAATACTTTCTCTTTTTTTCCCCTTTATTTCATTTTTTCATTTTTTTCATCTATTCATTTTACAAAGTGTTGTGCATAGTAACTTATTCATTTCATGGGGCGGGAGAGGGATCCCAACTTATTGAGAGAAGAAGAGGTTTTCCCTTTAAAAAGTGATGTTTATATACACCTATGATATACTTTTTAAGGTTTTCCTCCCCTCCTTACTCTACCAGATTAGAGTGACAAATATTAACCAAAAATATAAAAACCGAATAGAGTTGGAGGAACAAGTTAAAATACAAACATCATGATTTGACCGTGACTCTCTCCAATAAGGAACATATTTTCCATCTGAGTATCATAAACCAAAAAAAGGAAATATTTGTGCAAAGAGAGGGAATAGACAAAAAACCAAGTATCGATAGAATAAAAACTCCCTCTTCGATTTCACCATGCTTGATTCATAATCCAAACACGGTCTCATGTGGAAACAAACATAAAAATGAAAACAAATAGAGGAAAGAAGTAGAATAAAATAAAAAGAAAGTGATTCAAAGAGAAGAACAATAAAAAAAAAAACTACTTGTACTCCTAACCTAAGTAGAACATATTTCAGACTCAAGTGAGGTGATACATTGAGTGCAACCACTGACGCATTAGTTGGTCTATGTGGGGAGGGAATACATGTCAAGAGAGATAAGAAAGAAAATCTTGCAACAAAAAAGATAAGACAATTTAAAACAAAACATTCAATTTTTTAAAGAATGCAGGGAAAAGCAAGAACAAAAAGCACAAGGAAGAAATTTTGCGGTTGTGTAATGGTGTCAGCACAAAGTGTGAGCCAAAGACTTACGCATCCAAAATTTCGAAATTCAAGGTCAAGCAAACATAAATAAAGAATTAAATTTGCATTTAACTGTGGTGCTCGTTAAATATGATACCTCCAATTATTGAGCAATAGGATTTTGAAAAATAGCTCGAGGATATGAAAATTATAAAACAAAAGGATTTTCAATATGCACGGTAGAGTGATGAAGAGCCTCGAAAAATTCAACATTCTGATTATTAGAGATGGAACTGTCCTCAAGGCTATGAGAACCTGTCAAAAAAATCAGCTAGAACTGAAGTGGCTCGACAACCTAAGGATGTTTTGAATCATCATAAGGTAAATTATCAAAGATAAGTGGCTTCGAAAAATCGACAGCGGAAAAATATGCACAGTGACCAGCTGAATCAAAGAATAGGTCATAAAATCTGCAATAAAAATTTTCAATATCACCAATGGAGGCATCCTCATGATCTGATGAATCGTATAGAGGGGAATATGAAAAGTGATAAATTTCACCCTTTGTGCTTCCATAACGGTATGATGAGGAGTTGGGAAGATCCATGATAAAGACTTCATCCTCTTTGCATTTATGTGAAAAATTGGCATTCCATGAATTCCATGAATGATTGGAAGTATGATAAGTATCAAAAACTAAATTCTCACATGACTCGAATGGGATGAAATAATCATGGAAAATTTCATGATAATGCATAAGAGCTACGGAAGGAAGAGAGACACCCTTCATCACATATTCTTGTTCAAATCTTGAATCCCACACATACTCATTGTAAATGACATAACAGGTTGGTTGTTCAAGAAAAACTCCATCTAACACCTGATCCTCATGAACATCAAAGGACATAATCGAAATATATGAACAAAAAATCTCACAATTTTGGGGATCATAGGTTCTGGAGAATGGTGGATGTGGGGAAAAAGGTACATCACACTCATCAGGATTGCTGTATAAAAATATAGCGGGGTTCAGATTATGTAAGGTGGGAAGAGTTGGTTACAGTCCAATAGGATATTTCTAAATTTTTACCACCTCAACTTGCAAGACTAGATTTGGTTGATGAGAAGCGAATAGAGGTTCACATGGAACAATAACCTTATCCACCACATTTTTGGAAGCTATAGCCTCACTATAATTTGGGAGTGACTTCAAAAATTCTAAGTCTTCTAGAGTTAGTGAAATGCAAAGAATATGTATAAATGTTTCATTCAAGATATCCCAATCGACTTCATTTTCTATAAATTCAGAACAAATATGTATAAAACTATTGTGAATATTATGCGGAGATTCATCAGGTGATTTTCATAAGTCTAATATTTTCTGGCACAAATGTTCAATGTCATATCTATCAAAATCATGGAATAGTTATATGAGAAGTTGTTCGAAAGAGTGAATGGAGGAATTCATGGCCTATGTGTGATACCATTTCCTTACACACCCTTCGAAGGTGAGAATGAAGAAACTACAACAAACATCCTAGAGGTGGATGTTGTGCTCTGTGAAAAATTGAAGAAATAAATAAGTATGCTCAAGCAAGGTTGTTTCAATCTCGCCATAAAATTTAATGTGTGAGAAGTCATCAACAATATCCGTCACCACCTGTAATATTAGGATACTTAGAAAACACGTCAGGAATAAGATTGTGGGAGAAGTCATGAAATGAGTGCATGTAACACCCTCCTCCCACATCTAACCAAGTACCAAACAACTGGGGTAAACATGGGACGAGAGGCTACTATAGCAAGATTCAACCTCTTAGGCGACCTTAAGGAAGTGGAACCAATGGAAGAAACAACCTATAGACCTTGTACGATAACCACAACACCCCAGGAGGTAACCTAACCATCTAGACCTCTTACCCCTGGGTGAAATTGACATATAAACCCCCTTTGATCCATATCCAGAGGAATAACACTACATTCTAGGAACTAAGAGGCTATAGCCATAGGCACAACACTACATGTCAGCGGATAGGGCCCAAAATATCTGTTCTATGACAAAATCTCCAGGATTTTAGCCACATTTTTCAGGCCCAGAGCACATGTCACTTCCTAGAACTTCATAAAAACTTAAGGGATGTTAAATTTAGATAGGAAAATGATATAGAAGTAATCACATAAATAAGAACTCATATGGACCCCTCCTATCCATTATAGACATTTTTTCAAACATGTCACAAACATTGAATCTATAGGTGTAAACAACATATTTAGGCATAGGAGTTTCATATTCATTTGAGAATATCTAAAAATAATTGATGTTTTACATAATTAACACTAATACAACCTATTTTACCATAGATCCATTGTGAATTCATTTACAAGTAAAAAAATGGATAGAACCATACATCATCACGGGTCAAATGCATGCTTATAATTAACGCAATAACAACAAAAATACCATGGATACAAAAACAATATAATCCACACATAAACCAATACATTTTCTTTCCAAATACCAAATTAGGAATGATCTCTTCATTATTGAATGTAAAAACAAACCGGAGATGGGACTTCCATGTTCCACTCGACCATAGATTGGCTAAGCCAAATCTCACATCATCCAATCACCCTCGTGCTATAATACATGCATGAATGTGGGATCTCATCAAACACATCAATTATAACCAATATAAGGCTTCAAGAGGCCCAACCACCTCAATCCTCAATTACTAGTGATTCCACCTCACGGTTGGACATCACAACCATCATGAATTGGTCTCTATCTAATTTTTTCTAGTGCTCGAGAGTTTTTGTTCCAACAAGGGATTCGAGGACTAGTAACTCAACCCAAACTATTACAGGGCTTAGAGAGTGTTTTTCCAACTAGGGTTTCTAGGATTAGTAACTCAACCCCACCTATTTCTAGGCTCGAGAGATTTTTTTCCTACCAAACATCCAGGACTAGTAACTAAACCCAACTAGGGCTCTAGATCGTTTATACAGCTGAGGACCCAGGACTAGTAACTAAACCCAACATTCGGTTTTCGAGCTCAAGAGTGTTTTTCTAACCAAGGCTTCTAGGACTAGTAACTCAACCCACATTTGATCTCCGAACTCAAAATAATTTGTCCATCCAAGGCTCTAGAAATAATAACTCAGCCCAGAACTAAATTAATAATGAGAACCAACCAAAAAAATAAATGGAAATAAATCCACAACACGACTGCTATCTAGGAAATGGCAAGGCTAGGAAAATCCACATGCATACACCATGCATGCCAAAAATATAGAGGAAAACATACATACAAATCGGTACCTACATTAAAATCCTGTTGTAGTTTTTGATCCTCATGACCGCTTGCACTTTCCTGCTCTTCCTTTGCCTTCTTTCTCCAAATCACCAAGTATCCACACTCTCCAGGAGTGCTCAAAGAAAACTCTAAGTATATAAGATTATGAGAGAGAGATAATAGAATGAGAGGCATAAGTGTGAGAAAAATATTTCCAACTGATCCACATAAACCATTTTATCAATGATGCCTCTATTTTATTCATTTTCCTTTATTTTCCCTAATTTTCCTTCTTACATGCAATCTGTGGCCTTTCACCTTTGTTTTTTCCTATTTTCATTTATATTCATAAAAAAATGTGAGTTAATGCATGATGCCTTTCCAAATCGTTTTTCATTTCCTTTTCTAATTTAATTTAGCCATAATAAGTAAAATGAACATCCACTATGATGTTTTTACCACCATTCATCTTGGAATACATGTCCCATCAACCATAGTCTTATATTTTTGCATGGATTTTTAACAGGGTTTTTTTATAGAACCTCCCCCTCAGGGGGACACCATCCTTGATGGTCAATGACACCTCTAACCAACAAAACTGTTGAAACCAAAACATATTTCCTAATGATATTTAAAACACATATCATTGCAGTATTTACAATGACCATCTACTAAAACATGAAAATCATACCCTTTATTGGAGGTTTATAACACAACTCATTATTGTATTTACAATCACAAACACATATACTTAATTACATTTTCTTCAACCACAAATAACCATACTGTGTCTGGAGACTTATAAACGAGCTTGATATAATATTTACAATAATATAAACATATACACATACACATTTTATCAATCATAAAATAAAAGGATATGATGCTCATATCAATCAATAAGGCAATGCATAGCCTCACACCTCCACCCTCAACGTAATACCAAGATTCTCCTCCTTCCAAAAAAATCCAGAATCCACTGCTAAAGCCTAAACTCCATCCAATATCTAATGATACAATCATGCACCATTGTACCTTCTTTGAACAACTACTGATTCATTATTGTAGGGAACACTCCCAATGTGCATCTGATTACATATGGAAATTCTAACGACCAAAACAGATACATTTTCAACCTTCCCTTCTCTAATACATAGTCCCTAAGTTAATCCAATAACCCCTTCCCTGTATTCACTCACCTTCCAAGTTCCCCTCGCACCCACATCCTGGGAATTTTATCCCTTAGAAGGGTTTCCTCGCATCGGATGTTAAAAACACCAAGGCATATAACTAACTCAAAAGCATTATACCAATCATAGAATGCTCATGGAAATTAATGGACATTATTGGATACCATTTTCCCACAATGACCCTGCTCCTAAAGTTCTTTACCAACATACTATTTCATGCTCCAATTCCTTTTATCCAGCCTACTAGTTCATGCAGTCGGTTCAAACGACCCAACCAGGAATTTTCGTGTTTCCTGTACCAAGAATATAACCGTCATTATATTCAAAATAAATTGAAATAAATTCAAATCATACCTAATTGGTAGCTCATTAATAAGGTACACTTGCAATCTCGTTACTTTTTGTCACACCAAGTCAAATTGGTTGTCTGATAAAATCATCATGTATAAAAATATAACATCTAGTTAGCTCAAAACACAACTATCATTGGTAAAAATCATGAATCACATGCAATCATCATAAACCATAATCATAAATCACATGTAACCATCATAAGTTAGAATCATAGATAACCTCCATAATAAAACTGCAGTCAAATGTTAATACTTATTCTTTAACTGGTCCCTTTTGTCCACACACCAGATCAATTTCCACACCTAAAAAACACCTAATGCCTTTGATTCTCTTCAATCATGTACAAATACAGAAAATTTACAATGTGTACACCCACATATTACATAAAACACCATACAATACATGCACCTACACTATCCTATGACACATATACCTACACCCTGTGTACAATAAAAAAAAATACATATGCCTACATAGGGATAGAACACATACACCTACACCCAATATACAATACAACACAAAAAAACACATTCACCTACATCCGGTGTACAACACAAAACAATACATATACATATACAAAGTACAATGAAACAAATACATATGCAAAGATACCATGACCACACAATGCACATACGTAGTACCAAATGTATCCAACACAACATACACGACATGAAAACTATACCACATTTATAAAAGTACCATATGCCCAACATGTACAGAGTACCACCTATAAACAACAAAACTTGCACAATGTGTGCACAACACCACCTGCAGAACATGTACACAATGCCAATTATACACCACACCACCTCTACAATGTGTACACAATATCACATGTACACAATAGCACATGCATGACATGTACTCAACACCACATGTACACAACACTACATGCATGACATGTACATGAAACCACCTACTCACATAACCAATTCTTCAATATTGTATACAACACCACATGCACATAGCACCACATGTACAATCCTGCACACAACACAAAATCTACATTGTTCCATATGTACATCGCACATAGAACACCATATGTACACAACACTGAATATTCAACATGTGCAAAACACCATATGCACACAACATCGCATATCCAACATGCACACAATATGATATGTACATAGCACCATCTATACCTAGCTTTGCATATGAAATATACACAAAACACCATATATACAACAAGAATACAATATCATATGTAAAAAATACCTCATATGAAAAATTACACATCAACATAGGTACAATCACTAAATATACAACATGCACCATAAATACACAACAAGGGCACTACAAATCCATATACCACACACTAACTACACACCAAACCTTGTGTATAGTGTCTTTCCACTCCTTGCTTATCCTAGCATGCCACATATCACACTACTTTCACTTTGTCGATGTTCTCCTCAGCGTTACCTATCCATAACATAAACATATGAATAATACAAGAATATAATATCAATTCTTGTCCACATGATACTGGCCTCATAGGATACTGTCAGAGTTTCTCTTCCCACTTTATTCCTCATAAGACCAAGAGCCTCTCCATTTGGTTCACCTGCATAAGAAATCATTCCTCCAAGAGAATGATTCTTGATGACCTTGTTAGACAATGACATAGATTCATAGATACATACATATATAATCATTATCATAAAACAATCATCAACCTGTCATAAAACAACATATATACACATGTATATACATATAAAATTTTAGCGTCAACCAACCATGATCTATGACAACCTTGTCAAACACGACACACATATATAAACATATAAACATGAGCATAATCATGATCACATAATAATTACCAGATAGCATAAGTTAGAGGTTAAGAGAACTCCCTTTATACATGCATAATATGCACGATAATGAAAACGACAATTCCCAAAATTGTCAAAGAATATAACACCTCATATCCATTCACTTTACCTTTTGCATTACGTTTCTCAAGATTGTTCTTCCAACATCAACTTATTGAAATGGAACCAACCAATCCAACCATCTATCATATTCTTACCTTCTGTTGGGCTTTACTCATTCACCGAGCTTGATCCATGTCTACGATCCATTCGTTTATCCTAGAGCTCCATCAAATTTCCTCTTTCCCAACCAATTCCCAAGACTCTCAAACAAAAGGAAAGAACAAGAAGTGACAAGAAGAAAACCATGAAAACCAGTAACAAAGCTGAAAGGCCTTGCACCGAACATAACCAAAAATGAAAATCAAGCACAAAAACACCTTAAAATACCAAAAGCACAAGACTAGAAAAAAAACACAATGACTCAATCCCCCATGGCTTCCCAACACTTCCAAAGGAAAGCTAAACCTGAGCCTTCTCCAATATTTCATGGCAGTCTCTTTTTGCATGCAACCCCCTACATCATAGCGTCATAAACACATAAGTGTGAGTACATAAATAAACATAACAAAAAGATAGTTACCTTACCTTGTTGGGCCAATCATGGTGCCTTATAACTTGTTAAGTCCCTATATTATTAGTATAGTCCCTTATTGTTATTGTTGTTCCCTTACATTATTATTGTTAGGTTGGATAGGATTATATTGTGACCCCATGGACTCCTATATATAGAAGGATATTTTGTCATTTGTATCATTTGGGAATTGTTCATTTATGTAATTTAAAGGAGGTTTCCCCATCTAAGTGGCTTACTTCTAAGGCGTTGATCTCTCTTTTCTTCTATTTTGGAGTTGGTTTCATAACATTTGGTATCAGAGATTTGGATTCTAAGTTTTCGCTGCTCCAAATAGGCCATCGTGGTAGTTTCGCTATACCTTTTTTTATATGAAGGTTTAGAAGCTAAAATTTTTACAGAGTGAAGCTGAAATCTGAAGGAACATCATGTAAAAATTTTATATCTTGGTTCGCTATATATTCAGAGATATGATCTATGGAATTTAGGGTTTTTTAGGCTCCCAAATTTCACCTAAAATAGGTCATCGTGGAATTTGCACTATAATTTTTTTTCTATGAAGGTTCAGAGCCCTGAAATTTTACAGAGCAAAGCCAAAATCCTGAGGAATTCCTTGTAAACATTTCAGAGCTTCTTTCAAAATATTTTTGGAGATATGATCTGTGGAAGTTAGGATTTTTGTAGGCTCCCGAATTTTATCTCACAGAGGTGACTGTGGGAATATCATCATAACTCTCTCTCTGGGCATCGAATTGGAATTTTGTAAAAAGTGGCCACAAGTACACAGACTTAGTTTCATGTTTATCAATTGTAGAGTTAAAGGAGGAAACAGTGACACGTGTCATGTCGTACAAGTTCTCTCTACTGAACGAGTCCATAATTAGGTCATTGTGGGAGATTGGGCATAAATTTTCCTTGAAGAACCCAAATCAGGTCACACTTTTGGAATTACAAATAAGATTTAGAGGGCTACTACAGTGCCTAATTTTTTATATTGAATATATAAGTGCATAGAGATAATTCATATTCAATATAGAGCTCCTTGAAAACAAGAAAAATGTGTGTATTTTGTTTTTTGAATTGCATAAGTCTTGTGTGAAAATAAGTTTCAAGTGATTCCAAGGGCATATTGAAACATAGATATCAGTATTGGGTTCTAAAATACCAGCTAAAAATAATTCAACACCCATTAAGCCTTCAGAAGGCTCTACTATGACTCCTGAAGAGGAAGAAACACAACATAACATATCAAAATTACAAGAGCAAGTGCACCAAATTTTGCTCTCACAAAGAGAAAAAAAAATGAAATGGAATTTTTGAAGAAAGGCATGGATGCTAAGATGGATAGCTTGAAGAAAGGAATGAAATCTAATATAGATGGCATGGAAGCTGTCATGTAAGCTAATATGGATTAAATGGAAGCTAAGATCGATTAAAAAATGAAATAAAACATGTAAGACATGAAGAATGATCTAAAAGTAGACATGGAAGGTTTGATGACAATGTTAATACAAGAAATTACTCCTAATGGTGGAAATGTAGTAGAGGAAACTCATGATGAGAAAAAAATAAGTGTTAATCGTGATTTCATAAACTCTAATTTTGGATTGAAGAACCACCATATTCCAAAGATGGATATGAGGAAGTTTGATGGCAAGGATCCCATAAGATGGATACTACAGATGGAGCAATATTTTGATCTAAATAATGTGAAAAACACACAAAAGGTATGCATTGCAACTTTACATTTAGAAAAAAACACATTTGTATGGTATCGATGGCTTTTCTCCCGTAAAAAAATTGTCACTTGGCCAAATTTTATAGAGGATGATAGCACATTATAAGGATACAAAGAGCAACACCTTATTTAGCTAATTGAAAAATCTCAAACAAAAGGGTTCAGTGATGGAGCACATTGAGGACTTCCAAAAATTGAATATAAGGGTAACTGATATTCCATAGGAACACATGGTTGATGTCTTCATAGGGACTTTAAAGGAGAACATCCAACATGAATTTCACGTTTGGGAACCTGATTCATTGGATAAGAAATTTAGGTTGGCAAGAAAAATTGAATGTAAAATTATGGTGACAAGGAAGCCTACAACTCACATCTATAAAGATGGAAGTGTTGCTACTGCTACAATTCAACAACCTACAAGGTTGACACCACAAAAATTCGAAGAAAAAAGAGAAAAAGGGCTTTTCTACAGTTGTGATAGAAAATACACTAAAGGTCATAAGTGTGCCGAGAAGAAATTATTTTACATATATTTTGAAGAGGAGGAATAAAATGAACAAGAAACTTCAAAAGAAGAGGATATACACTAGGATCCGACCCTAGAAGAAGAGGAAATGAGTCCAACCATATCGTGTAATGCATTGGTATGAATTACCACTCCTCAAATTCTCAATATAGAAGGACATATCAAGAAGAAAAAGGTAATAGTGTTGATTGATTCGGTAGTACCCATAATTTTTTTCATTGTAAGGTAGCCAAGGAATTGAATTATTTCCTATACCCAGCACCAGAATGTCAAGTGATGGTTGCAAATGGATTAACCATAAATTTCTCTGGAAAATTCCATAATAGCAAGCTAACCATGGGAGAATATGTATTGAATATTCCAATTCTTTCCATTCCAATGGGAGGTGTTGATGTTGTACTAGGAGTACAATGGTTACAATCTTTGGGGACGGTAGGTTTTAATTTTCAAGAACTTTTCTTGAATTTTTTTTTGGAAGGAAAGGAAATCGATTTACGGGGTGTTGCATGGAAGACAGGAAATAGAATAAGCTCTAATTTCATGAAAAAGGTTCTGAAGAAATAACAAGAAGGCATAATTGCACAATTATTCTCACTAGAAGTTCCAACATCAAAATCATCTATTTCTCCAAATCTCTAAAGAGTCTTCGAAAATCATTTCAAGGTGTTTGAGACTCCCAAAGGACTCCCACCTATCCATGATCATGATCATGCTATTTATTTGATTCCATGAAGTGTTCCTCCAAACATCATGCCTTGTAGATATCCTTATGTCAAAAAGAGTGAAATTGAACGTATGATTGTAGAAATGTTAGAGGCTGGTATAATTCAACCTAGTCAAGGTTATTTCTCTACTCCAGGAGTATTGTTACATAAGAGGGATGGATCATGACACATGTGTCCAGATTATAGGGAGCTAAATAAGCTCACTATTAAAGATAAATTTCTCATTCATGTGATTGATGAGTTATTGGATGAATTACATGGAGCAATTTATTTACCAAGTTGGATTTTTGTTCATGATATGAAGTCTGAAGATATTCCAAAAAAAAACATTCCGAAATCATGAGGGTCATTATGAATTTTTGGTCATGCCTTTTGGCCTTACCAATGATCCTTCTACATTTCAAGGGTTGATGAATTCCATTTTCAAACCCTTCCTTAGAAAATTTAAGCTAGTATTTTTTGATGACATACTAATCTACAATAGCTCTTGGAAGGATCATGTTCAACATGTTCACAGGGTGCTCAAACTATTGGAGGAGAGACAATTATATTCAAAAACATCCAAATGTTTCTTTGGAGTACAAGAGGTGGAATATCTCGGTCATATTGTATCTCGCAAGGGTGTTAAGGTAGACCCTAACAAAATTAAAGCCATTAAGGAATGGAAAGTCCCCACAACCATAAAGCAGTTGCAAGGATTTCTCAGGTAAACATGGTATTATCGCAAGTCTGTTAATAATTATGGGAGAATACCAACACCTCTAACAACATTATTGAAGAAATATGCATTTTCATGGATTCCTAAAGCAACTAAGGCCTTTGAACATCTTAAAGAGGCAATGTACCTAGAACTAGTCTTAGCTATTACAAACTTCACAAAAACCCTTATTGTGTAATGTGATGCCTCAATAAATGGAATTGGTGTTTTTTTAATGCAAGAAGGAATACCCATTTCTTTTTAAAGTCTTCAAATCAAAGGAAACTATTTACAAAAATATATTTATGAGAATGAAATGTTGGCAATACTACATGCATTAAAGAAATGGTGACCTTACCTAATGGGAAGACACCTCAAGGTAAAAATTGATCATGATAGTCTTAAAATTTTTTTGGAACAAAGACTATATTTAGAAGAGAAGAAAAAATGGGTCACAAAGATGTTGGGTTATGACTTTAAAATCATCTACAAAAAATGGAAGCTAAATGTTTTTGCAGATGCACTCTCAAGAAAGGATGAAGAGGTCGAAGCATTTCTTTGTGCCATTTATATTATCCAACCAGATTGGATGACTGAAGCAAGGGATGAATGGAAGAAGGAAGAAGAAGTTTGGACACTCATTCAAAAGTTGCAACAAGATCTGAGTAAATTTGATACATTTAGCTGGAAAAATGATTCCTTATGTCACAAATATCGCTTATATATTTGCAAGAATTCGCAACTAAAACAAAATATTCTTTTGGAATTGCACCTTCTCCTTTAGGAGGACACTCACGATTTTTACAAAATTACCATAGGGTGAAGAAAGAATTTTTTTGGGATGGCCTTAAATCTGATATTCAAAATTTTGTGACAGAATGTTTGGTTTCCTAGCAAAATAAAGTTGAGACTATTAATACCTCGGGTCTTCTACAACCTTTATCCATTCCAAGCCAGTGTTGGGAGGAGATTTCAATGGATTTTTTCATAGGTTTACCTAAGTCTGAAGGAAAGAGTGTCATCATGGTGGTTGTTGATAGACTTACAAAGTATTCACAGTTTTGTGCATTGTCTCATTCATTTAAAGAAATTATAGTTGCTACTGCATTTATGGAAACAATTCAAAACCTATATGGAAACCCAAATATTATTGTAAGTGACATAGATCCCATTTTTATTAGATATGTTTGGACAAAATTATTTTCTTGTTTGGGTACTCAACTAGCTCATAGCTCATCTTATCATCCTCAATCCGATGGTCAAACTGAGATAATGAATAAATGTTTGGAAGGATATCTTTAGCTTTTTGTATATGATAAGAAAACACAATGGGTCAAGTGGTTACCTCTCGCTGAATGGTGGTATAACACATCCTTTCATACTGTAGCAAAAATGACCCTATTTATGGAACTTTATGGATATCATCCACCATCCATCACATCTTCTTTAAGAGAAAATTCTAGGGTTCAAGAAGTGAAAGATCACATCGAGCATCAACAATAAGTTCTCCAACTCTTCGAGGATAACCTAAATTTGGTACAAAATAAAATGAAATAACAGGCATATGAACATCGTTGTGAGAAAAGTTTTGATGTAGGAGACTGGGTATTTTTACGGCCACAACCATAAAAAAAAATGTCCCTTAAGCAAGCTAAGAAGGATAATAAATTATCACCAAAGTACTATGGTCCTTACAAGTTGTTGCAAAATATTGGTACTATGGGATACACCTTGGAGCTTCCTGCTTCTCGTGAGTGCATCCATTTTTCCATGTTTCATGCTTAAAGAAGCTTATAGGGGGCAAACTTCCAGTTCAAGCAATACTGCCATAACATGATGAGGAAGGAAAAATCATATTGGAAACTAAAGCTGTCATGGAAAAACGAACTCGACAGCTATGAAATTGATCAATTTCAGAGTATCTCATCAAATGGAAGAACTTACCCACTTAAGATTCTACATTGGAGGATGTGAATTTAATGCAAAAGCATCTGGAGCTACTGAAACGTTGAGGAATTTTTTTTTTTAAGGAGAGGGGCATGTTAGGTCCCTCTATTATTAGGTCCCTTATTGTTTTTATTTTAACCCCCTTATTGTTATTGTTGTACCAATGTAACCCCAACATTGTTATTATTGTGCCCTTACATTATTATTATTAGGTCGGCTAAGATTATATTGTGACTCCATGGACTCCTATATATAGAAGGATGTTTTTTCATTTGTATCATCCAATAATATTTGATTTATGTAATGTAAATGAGGTTTCCCCCTCTAAGTGGATTATGTCTAAGGTGTTGATCTCTCTTTTTTTCTATTTTTGGAGCTAGTTTCATAACATAACTGAACGCACACATATCAGTCACATGTTCCCAATATTAAGACATAGTATCTATTAAATGGAATCAACCTTTACCAAGTCTAAAACCATTTTGTAATAAAAAATCAACTCACGGTCATAAGTCATAGTGCATGATGCTACAACTATCACCTATTTATGCTCGACTACATATCAATTATCTTAAGGCATTAGTGGTATTAGAACCATATTAGAACAATATCATTACTTCATTCAATATCATAGAAACATGCTCATAATATGCAGTTAATTAAAAATTAAATAGTAAATATACGACATAATAGACATCAACGCTCAAACACAAAATAAATGACGTAATAAAACTTTCAAGTACAAAGTAGATGACATAAGCAAGATCATGCCTTAAATTTATTTCAAGGGAGGTTATCTTCTCTGCATAATCAATCTATATTAGCATAATATAATTTCAAAACATATCAACTCAATCATAAATAAGGTTTTGATATCCATAACAATATATAGCTAACATCTTCACACCCTAAAATCATAAAAAATTGTCATTCATGCGTAACGATCACATATGCATAGCAATTGTAGACATAATACAATAGACTATCATAATTAGGTCGACTCATGCCTAAATTTCATAACCCTAACCATCAAGCCACTGGCATGTAACACCAAAAAGTTATGTATCATGCTCATCAACAACACGTAACCTAAAAATCAAGAAAAATATAATAAAACATCAACAAGTTAACCCATAACATGCTCATCAACAACTTAACCCATAACATGCTCATCAACAACATATAAGTTATCTAACATAAAACAATAGTAGAAACTCATACCACCACAGATTTATATCATTCATGACTATATCGCACATGTACATATAACATAGTCATCAAGTTAATACCATGCTTGAATAACCAATTCATGTGTTTGGCCTTGAATATGCCCAATTTTCCACTATATATTACCACCATTCTGTAATATTCCTAATTAGCAATGGCTAATTGGAATATTCGATTTGGTCAATTTTGCCTTGTGTAGTTGGATTATGAATAAAAGTGAGTAAATGAAACACAACTCACTCTAAAATAATGGGGGGCTTCCTAGTATATGCACGTTGTAATCAAGGGGGGGTCAAATCGCGCACGTAGTAAAGGGAGGCGACGTTGGTAAAGGTGGCCATAGGGAAATTATGCACGCTGTAAAGGGAGGCGACATTGGTAAAGGCGGCCGTAGGGTTTGAGAGCAGCCAATGCTATATAAAGATGACAGCCTCCTCATTTTGACATCATTATATTTTATGCATTTGAAGCTAGTCATTGCGATTTTGAGCACGCTGGTTGTTTAGCCTATCTGTAGTGTTGTTTAGCGCATTGAGTGTCTCCGTTCGGAGATCTCGCCCTGAGCCCCGGGGGAATTTGAGTGCCTGCTTGGGTGAGGTAGTCCCATCAGTGTTGTTGTAGGAGGATCGATTTGGAGCATTGTGGAGGAGTAGCGCGTCTAATTGACTGTGCGACATCTATGTAGGAGTAGTGCATGTATTGACTGCGCAATCCTAAGTGGGAGGAAATAGTCCATATTGGGGAAGATCCGGTTGGTATTCTTGGAGGATCTTGGTTAGGAGGTTGAGTGCAGGAATAGCTGCGCCTATTGGGGATTTCTGGATGAGCGGGTGATCATATTATTGAGGATCCCAAACAGTGGCAACATGATCATTGGGAGGAAAGCACAGATCCTCAAGGAGGTATTTCCAGATGGCTACACGACCGTTTTCAATAGCTGGAACGCAGATCAGAAACATAGCCATCCCATGCAGCGTTCTGAGAATATTTCTTAACTTGCCTTGTGCAAGTTTAGGTGCTATCGCTTTGATCACTTATTGTACTCCCCTATATTTATCAGTATAATAAAATGGCTCAGCGTTCTCTTGGTAATTTCTTGCGTATCTATGCATGCTTTATATACATGCTATTGTATGTTTTCATTACTGTTATTTCTTCCCTTTGCATTTCAATTTCTATACCACTTGTTGTCTCTTCCCCCACACTCTTAGAAAGAGTCTTTAAAGGGCCAGATAGCCTCCAGATCTCATCCTCTTTGAAATATCTGGTAAATGCCCTCCCATTCCATCTCTGGTTAGAGTTTTCTTGTGTTTTAGAGATATCCCTGAAAAGGGATATTACAGTGGTATCAGAGCATAGACTTTGCTCAACCTGTGGAGCTAGTAGTCTATCTCATCGGAAGAAAAACCCTACATCTGCCATAGAGGTAGGAAGTACAAAGATATTGAGCGTAGGTTAGAGAACACCTACGAAGAGGGAGACTACGTTCGAGTGGTGGACACAGAATAGGAGGAGCCTGCAGTAGAAAAAGAGCAGGGATAGCCGATGGCAGAGGATAGTGATGCAAAATAGTTTGGTGAAGCACTCCTCAGATCAATGCAGGATCTGGCGAGGCAGATAGAGGTGATGGGCCAGGGATTCATGGCTGTGGATGCTAGAAAGCGTGAAACCCCAAGGGGTTTCCAAGTTGGTTAGGGGTCAGGCACATCCCACCATTTGCAGGAGTAGGTTGCCACTCTGCACTAGGCATCACATGCCCCCACTCATGCCACTATGCCCACTTTTCTGAGTGCAGATACTGTGGCAGGAGAACAGGAGGAACCAGAGTCTGACTGCATAGGTGATTATTTCACTGAGTACCAGGTAGCTAGGCAGGAGTTCAAGGATGCCATTTTATTCAAATACTACGTTCAGATCAAGCGAGATAGCAGACCCCGTGACCATCACAGAGGGCACCTTCATTATCATGATGGAGACACCCAGTGTACAGCGAGCTGATTCTATTTGCCTGCGTTTGATGTTTCATCAAAGATTTTGGAAAAGTCTTGGGTGGAGAAGCTAGATGTATATTTCCAGCTCAACCAGATGGTAGAGAGAGAGGCCATCAAGGTGGCCACGCTGCATTTGGAGGGTGAGGCTTAGGATTGGTGGTTCCATGGAAGGGTGACACTTGGGCATTCCACCTTGACTACCTATGCCGAGTTCACTCAGAGACTGATATAGAGGTTCGACCGGAAGGAACTAGAGGAGCACTTTGTTGAGCTAACGAGGCTCAAACAAACCTAGAGTCTTAAGAAGTATATTGCAGATTTTCTGAAGATTTCAGTGATGGTGCCAGATCTATCCGCAGCACAGATGATCTATATCTTTGTTGAGGCATTAGTAGAGCCACTTTGGGGTCTAGTTAGATCCACTAGACCAACCACACTCCAGGATGCCATTGGCACAACTCGGGATTTTCAGGATGCCTTACCTCGGACCAAGATACCTTACCCCAAGAAACAGGTTTTCCAGCCAAAGGGGAAGCATGTGAGGACTCCGCCTCCGAAGGGGAATCAGGGTAGGGTACAGCTCGATGATGATGCCTGGAGGGAGTTGAAGAAGAAGAGGTTGTGCTTTACCTATCAAGAGTCGTGGGCACCAGGTCACAGATGTGCTGCTGAGAAAGACAATTTCATTGAGGTCTTCTCCGAGAGTAGCGGGGAAGACGATGAGTATGAGGATGGGGAGCCAGGAGATAGTCAGATAGATCAGGACCATTTGCCACCTCCAGGGGTAGGAGGTGTAGCTTTTGCACCCACAAGGTGGACCCTTGCAGCATTGTGAGGAGTACCCAAGTATCTGACGCTGCGGGTCCGAGGGATAATGCATGGGCAGCAAGTTTCAGTTATGGTAGACAGTGGTGCAACCCACAACTTCATCGATGCACAGATGGTTCAGAGGAGAGGCATACCGATAGAGAGCTTCGATGGATTTTTAGTGTTGGTCCCAGGAGATCAGACGATGCAGTGTGCCAGGTATGTTCCAGAGCTAGCTGTGATGATGGGTACCTACACAGTGACCAACCAATTTTTCATGGTTAACATGCCAGATACCAATGTGGTATTGGGTGTACAGTGGCTGATTACTTTGGGGAAAGTCACCACATATTGGGAGGCCTTAGAGATGGAATGGGATGACAAGAAGACTGAGAAGCATGAGAAGATATGTGGGATTCACACTTACCCACCTCAGACTATTTCAGCTCACCCAATGGAGGCAGACTTCTGGAAGGGAGACATAGAGTGGGAAGTTGAGTTGCAGGCATCAGAGGCAGGGGCTACCAAGCAGACATTTCATATGGATATATAGGCCATCCTCGACAGGTATGAGACAATATTTGGAGAGATACCTCCGGGAATACCACCAGATCGGGGGTTCGAGCACATTATTGAGCAAGAGCAGGGCATCCAGGCCATTATTACCACACTCTATAGGCACCCTAAGGCCTATCGTGATGAGATTGAGTGGGCCATCCAAGATTTGCTGGCTCTTGGACATATTCGGCCTAACACCAGTCCTTTTGCTTCTTCAGTGGTGTTAGTGAAGAAGAAGGATGGCACATTGAGAATGTGCATTGATTATAGGGCCCTAAATAAGAAGACCCTGAAGAACAGGTACCCCATACCGCGGATTGACGAGCTAATGGATGAGTTGAGAGGAGCCCAGTTCTTCTCAAAGATCAATTTGAGATCTAGGTACCACCAGATTCGCGTGAGGGAATAGGACATTCCCAAGACCGCTTTCAGGTGCCATTATGGCCACTTTGAGTTTTCGGTTATGCCTTTCGGGCTAACCAACACCCCGGCTACTTTCCAGTCATGCAATGAACCATATCTTCCGTAGTCATTTGAGGAAGTTTGTGTTGGTATTTTTCGATGATATATTGATATATAACAGGACTTGGGAGGAGCATATCCAACACATAGAGGGAGTACTAAATATCTTGGAGGAGCAACAGTTCTATGCTAAGCTCTCCAAGTGTGAGTTTGGGATGACAGAGATGTTGTATTTAGGACACATCATAGGAGTGGACGGAGTGAGGGTCTACGAGGAGAAGATCAGGGCCATCAGAGACTGGCCAGAGCCGAGAAACGTGATGGAACTTCGAGGATTTGTTGGCATATACACACATTACAGGAAATTCATCAAGAGTTTCTCTCAGCTTGTGATACCCATACATATTTGATGAAGAAGGTGGTATTCAGTTGGTCGGATACAGTGTAGCAGGCTTTTGACAGGCTCAAGAAGGTTATGAGTAGCTGTCCAATGCTTGCGTTGCGAGATTTTACATAGCCTTTTGTTTTGGAGTGTGATGCATCGGGAGAAGGGATCGACGCAGTCTTGATGTAGGGAGGCCACCCTATAGCCTTTGAGAGCAGGAAGCTCCTTCCTCATGAGTGGTTGTATCCTATATATCACAAGGAGATGTTGGCCATTATGCATGTATTAGCCAAATTCTGGTAGTACTTAGTGGGTAACAGGTTTCGGGTTAGGACTGATCACAACAGCCTTAGGTTCTTTTTGGAACAGAAACAGCTACAGGAGAGGCAGCAGAAGTGGATCAGAAAGATCCAGGCTTATGACTTTGACATTGAATATGTCAAAGGGAAGAATAACATGGTAGTCGATGCACTTTCAAGTAGGCCAGCCATGTTGTCTCTGATGAGCTTGGATACAGATTGGAAGGCTCGAATCTTGGTGGAGTACTCCAAGGATAGATTTTCCTGTGAGGTTTTGGATGGTCAGGTGACAGATGACAGATATAGGGTGATGGATGAGATCATCTACTATAGAGATAGGATCTTCTTGACAAAGGGCTTCCAGCTCAAGAATAAGATACTTCAGGCATCTCATGACTCACCATTTTCTGGCCATCAAGGGTTTACCAAAACCTACCGGGCTATCAGAGAAACGTTCTCATGGAAAGGCCTCAAGGGGGACGTGCTCTGGCATATCATGGAGTGCGAATTTTTCTAGAGAAACAAGGGGGAGATGAACCATCCCACAGGATTTTTGTAGCCTCTTCCCATTCCGGAGGGGAAATGGGAGAGAATTTCGATGGATTTCATCACAGGGTTGCCCATGGTGCAGGGCAAGGAATGTATATACGTTGTCATTTATTGGCTAACAAAGTACACACATTTTTTTTCCATATCTGCACACTATACATCAGCACAGGTGGAGGAGCTGTTCTTCAGAGATATTTTTAGGTTGCATGGTCTTCCCAAGACCATCATCAGTGACAGGGACAACTGCTTTATGGGCAGATTCTGGCAGGATATTTTTCAGCTGGTAGGGACGGAGCTGACACCAAGCACCAACTATCACCCACAGACAGATGGGCAGACAGAGATAGTTAACAAGTGGCTGGAGGGCTACTTGCGTAACTATTTTAGTGGGCAATAGAGAGCGTGGCTAAAGTGGCTGCATCTGGGGGAGTACTGCTACAACAACGCATATCACATGTCCATCAGTATGACACCGTTTTATGCTTTGTATGGGTACCATTCTCTATATTTTTTTGATATGATGTTGGGTGATAGCAAGGCTCCAAGAGCCAAAGATTGGATCCAGGAGAGTCAGGAAATTCTTTGCACTCTCAAGGATAACATGGCTATAGTGTAGAACTAGAAGAATTGGTATGCCGACAGGGGTCGGATGGTAAGATAGTTCGAGGTAGGAGAGTTGGTCTACCTACGTTTACAGCCATACTGACAGTCATCATTGAAACAGAAGGGAGCTGAGAAGCTCAAGCCTCGTTTTTATGGACCATACAAGGTGATACGCAGGGTTGGACAGGTTGCTTATGAGTTGGAGCTACCCCAAGGCGGCAATATTCATAACATTTTCCATGTGTCATACCTGAAGAAGGCATTGGGGCAGCAGGTGACAGTGATAGAGGAGTTCCCACCTACAAATGATGAAGGGAATTTGGTATTACAGCCCGAGGCAATTATTGATACCAAGGAAAGGTAGTTGTAGAACAGGACAATCCGGGAGTTCTTGGTGGTGTGGAAGAATTTACTGGATGAGGATGATACTTGGGATAATGAGAAAATCTTGCAGCATCCATCACAACAATTTCTTGGGGACAAGCAAAATTTTGCCAGGGGAGAGTGTAATATTCCTAATTAGCAATGGCTAATTGGAATATTCGAATTTGTCAATTTTTACTTATGTAGTTGGATTATGAATAAAAGTGAGTAAAGGGAATGAAAATCACTCTAAAATAAGGGGGCACTTCCTAGTAGACGCATGTTGTAATCAAGGGGGGGCCAAATCACGCATGCAGTAAAGGGAGGCAACGTTGGTAAAGGCGGCCATAGAGAAATTGCGCATGCAGTAAAGGGAGGCAACGTTGGTAAAGGCGGTCGTAGGGTTTGAGAGCGACCAATGCTATATAAAGACAATAGCCTCCTCATTTTGACATCATTGGAGTTTATGCATTTGAAGCTAGTCATTGTGACTTTGAGCATGCCCACTATTTATCCTGTCTGTAGCACTGTTTAGCGCATTGAGTGTCTCCATTGGGAGATCTCGCCCTCAGCCCTAGGGGACTTCGAGTGCCTGCTCGGGTGAGGTAGTCCCATCAGTGTTGTTCTAGGAAGATCTATTTGCAGCATTGTTGAGGAGCAGCATGTCCAATTGACTACGCGACATCTATGGAGGAGCAGTGCATCTATTAACTGCGTAGTCCTGAGTGGGAGGATGCAGTCTGTATTGGGGAAGCTCCAGTTGGTATTCTTGGAGGATACTGGTCAGGAGGTTGAGTGTAGGAATAGCCGCGTCTATTGGGGATTTCTAGATGAGCAGGTGATCATATTATTGAGGATCCCAGACAGTGGTGGCATGATAATTGGGAGGAAAGCATAGATCTGCAAGGAGGTATTTCCAGATGGCTACACGACCCTTTTCAGTAGCTGGAATGCAGATAAAAAACACAGCCATCCCATGCAGTGTTCTGAGAATATTTCTTAACTTTCCTTGTACAAGTTTAGGTGCTATCGCTTTGATCACCTATTCTACTCCCCTATATTTATCAGTATAATAAAATTCCTCAGTGTTCTCTTGGTATTTCTTGAGTATCTGTGCATGCTTTATATACACGCTATTGTATGTTTACATTACTGTTATTTCTTCCCTTTGCATTTTGATTTTTGTAGCACTTGTTGTGTCTTCCCCCACACTCTTAGACAAATTCTGGAAAGGGCCAGATATCCTCCAGATCTCATCCTCTTTTCAAAGGTGAAATATCTGGTAAATTCCCTCCCAGTCCATCTCTGGTTAGATTTTTCTTATTCCAACACTTCTTAAGTACAAGACCGTCTCAGTGTGTCGGGTCAATTTGGGTTCAGCCTAAATGGGTCAATTCGGGTTCGGTTGTGTGTTCCTTCTGCCTGGATGAACTTCTAATAAAAAGAGAAAGTGGTTCCTCCATTTATGCATGTTTATAATAAGCCCAACCATAACTCTCTAGAAGGATTGAATATGGCATGTTTTAGTTTCCTATTATGATAAAATAGGAATGCTTTATATTTATATAAGAAGATGTAAAGAGATGAAGGGTGGGGGGGAGGGGGGAAAGTAAGGAGTACGTAGAGAAGTAAGGGAGCGATACGTGGAGGAGAGGAGAAATATGCCCACAATAATAGCAAGAACTAATGTAATATTCCAAATTTTGTATGGTAGCGATGTGATTTAATTCAAATTCTAACATTTTTTTGTTGTGATTTTTTTATGTTTTCATTTTAGATTTTATTTCATTGAGTTAATTCACCTAGCTCCAGGCATGGCAAGGGCCCACCACTTGTGGAACCAAGGTCATCAATAGTTTATATTCATGATTAATTTACTACGTTAATTCCTCATAACATAACATTCAATTTAAATGGACTATCATAGTCTTGAACTTAAAATTATTCTGCACTTAAATCTGAATGCAAGCTAGATTCTATTATGTACTTAAATTTGAATTCGAAGATCTCATAGAAGCTTTGTTATGATTTAGGCCTTTGATTTTAGAGTGTGTGCACTTATTTTTACTTTGGTTTACTTTGATTTTTTTTTAAGATTATTATCATAGATATAAATCTAATTTCCCTTTCGAATAGCAATTAGTTTTTTCTTTCAGATTTTGATTGTGGATAGGAAGTATGCTTGTAATCTCAATTAGTGAAGGTGGTTTTGGTTCATCTAGGATTATTTCCATTGTTTCATGGGATAATTAATTTAACAACAGATCTCTGATTATTTGGGAATCATTAATTTATATTTCTTAAGAATTATTTTTAGAAGTTTATATGTTTAATAAATTTTATTGAATTAAATTAGAGAGATATGGAGCTTGATTCCATTTTGGAATTCATTAGCTTAATTTAGATTTCGAGTTCATTAGATTAGTTTAGATTTGATATTTATTCCTTTTTCATTTAGTTATTCATGTTTTGTCTTGATCGACATTAGAATAGATAAATAATTTGAATTTCATAATTATAATTTTATAAGTCGAAGTGATTTTACTATTAAGATAAATAGTCTTTGAAATGATTTATTTCTGTACTCAACCAACAAGTTGATTTCTTACCCTAGTTTAGAATAAATTCTTTGGTCTTGCGTTACTTGCATTTGTGCCTCGAAGCTTACGAGACCCAGATTGATAATTTAATGTTGGAAATTATAGCAATATATTTCCCCAACGTTTTTGGTGCCATTGCTAGGGAGGTGCTAAAATTATTAGAGACTAGTTTCTTTCACAAGTTTTTTTTGTGTGTGATCTTAGTTGCAGGAAAATAAAAGGGCAGAGAATGTACGGTAAGACGTGAGTGAAAAACTATGCATCCACTATGGTGGGGTTTCTCCAAATTTTGGTTGTCTGAGTAAGCATGTTTCCTGAGTTTTATTGCATTTAGTAGGTTTAATTCATTTAGGGTGAAATTTCAAAGCTCTTTTAAAGACAACACATTTTTGGGGTGCTGTAAGAACCCCAAGGTACTAATACATGTTTAGAGAGAGCGATAATCAACAAGAAGGATAAATTCAAGAATTATTAAGAGCTTAAAATATGTCACTCAAGTACTTTCTCAAATCCTAGTTGTAGCTGGGATATCTGCCTCTCAGGAAGAGTTCATCCTAACCACATTCAGGAAATTTTCTATCTCCAGAGCCAGAAAAGGATTTGGATGTCTCCTTTGTTCTTTTTTTCCTATCTACCAAGGATATCAATTAATTATGTACCAAATTTTATGGGTATCATCCAGTTTAACATGAGATTGAGGAACTTTCACCATGCCTAGTAGCAAGCCTTATATGCAGTCCAAATACCAATTATCCAAGTTTTCCTGGCATGACCGTGGAGGAATTTTAGAGTGGTTCAAATGAGGAAATGAGCCAATACCACGAGGATTACATTGAGCATTGGTTCCAGATCACAATCTAGTCAAAGTACCACTCTCGTATTTAAATACTCTTTGTATCACACCATTTAAAGCTGTTGATTTTTCATGCTGATGTACCTTCTACAATTTATATGTTCAATCTAAGCATGAATGTATCCTCGTTAGGGTAATTTTGAGGTATAAAATTTTCCTCCTAAGGAAATTATAAAATAATAGTGGAAATAATAAAATAATATTAGATTAGATCATCAAATTATAGAGGGAAAAAAGAAAAAACTACTTTTTCAACTCATATTTTCAACTTATCTCCTTATGGGTTTACTCAAATTTTGAGTGGGAACACTCGTTGGATGCATAATTTGATTCCTCATAAAATGAGTACCCATGTTGCATACTTTCAATGGACCCTACTACATGAAAAATAAGAAATACTAAAAAATGTGATTGCAATTGTGTGTTTTCATGTATTTCTCATTTTTCATGTGGCAGAGTCCATCATAAGTATGTAACATGGGTACTCCTTGGATGAGGAATTAATTTTTTTATCCATTGAGTACTCCCACTCAAAATTTGAGTAAAACCTTAAGGAGATAAGTTGAAAAAGTAGTTTTATTATTATTTTTTTTATTTTGTCTTTTTACTTTTTTACCCCAAAAATGGTAAATCACCCCCCTTGCTTGACATCATCATCTTCAATCCTATTGGTTCTTATAAATTTTGTTTTGGTTGTACATTTTTCTTAGGAGGCCCATTTTAGAGCTCAAAAGTTCTCTAATGTGTACCTGATCTCCACATGGCTTCATTGAAAGTTCTCTTTCACTTGAAGGAGGACATATTTTCTCCAGTACAGTAGCAAAGTTAGTATTGCAAAAAATAAATGAAGTAGTAAAGAGAAAAAAAGTCCTTTTCTGAATACTAGCTTTTCGGGCGCAGCTGGACATGGACCTTCTTTGAAAACTAGGAAACTGGTGGGTAAGGTTCCCAATAATGTTTGTAAATTTGTATAATTTCTTCAAATCATGTATCTTTTAAGTTATTATGTTTATACTTGAGTTGGTTGATGTGGGATTCATTAAGGCCCACCTGCTAATGAGCCTTGTCCCATCGACATCAACACATTATCTGGGACCAAGGTTAGGGTTAGATAAGGTACCTTCGAATCTGCATGCGTTAATGGCAGATATCCTTGTCATCTACTAAGGAAATACGTCAATGTTTCTTGGCAGATGAATTTTGCGGTCCATTTGACTCCGAAAAATCTATTGATAGCTAGTAGAATGTACCTAGTGCCTTGATTCTCATTGACATCAAAGGTTTGATATCTTGCATTGGTTAATGACATAAAAAATGGTCGATAATCCAACGATTCTTTCTTATGTTTGACACCGACACAATTTATTCACATAAGAAATATTGCACATGGGTGTGTAGTGGTTGAACACTCTATGGTTTGGTGATCTCAACATAGATTTGTAGCAGTTTGGATTTTTGTGTGAGAATTTCCATTATCTTTTGCAGCAAAAAACACATTTTCTCAGTGTTTTGGGGACACACAACTCCTCAGTCATGGTGGATAAGGGGATGTTCATCCGTTAAATTCATCTCTTCATATTATCCTTCATCCTTTTTTAGCAGATCAAATTAGTAGTCACTTCAGCTCCATCTAATTCATCCTCCACTGCATCTTGTAGCACAGGGCACAATGACGACAAAGATAAAAATTGGGTTAAATTTGGCTTATGATTCTCTAATTCGTTAGAAGGTAAAATAATCTTAATGATTCACAAGTTCTCATTCGACAAATTTCATCCTTCATAAACCATTATCCTTCTATTTCCTTCCATTCATTATCCATAAAATATGATAACAAGACCATGTAAAAGAAACAACCTGATGGTGCATTAATAAAATAAGTCTCTATAGTGTCTTCTCCAAGAATTCTATTCACATGATGAGTTCATTACTTCCATGAAATGATAAAGGAAACCACCTTTAAAAATTGGCATTAAGATCACAAAGTATGCAACCACTCATTCACCATCTCCATTACCACCTCATTTCCTCCATCATCTCTCCCTCATCCATTCATTTATTGTCCTCAATTTTTTATTACTCAGTAAATTAGTGTGACATATTAAATGAGAAGTGTGCTACTCCACAAGAACCAACACCTCCAAGTATTCAAGTAGTGCTGCTCCACAAGAACCATCACCTTCAAATATACAAGCAATGTTGTCCCACAAGAACCAACATCTACAAAACATTGTTAAGAATCTTTAAATGAGCAATAGATTTGTTTGCATGAGTACATGAAAATCCTTAAGCATGGGGGGATTTTGGGCCTCTAATATTCCCAATTTTCCACTATATATTACCATCATTCATAAGCTAAATTTTGACACATTTACACTCATTTCACATCATAATTCCATCACTTATCTCCAAATCACATCCTACGACTCGTAGTTTATTATCATTTAATCTTTCAATGATTATATATGATATAGTCCTGATTTTCTAATGATGATTTCACTAAGTTCATTTGTCACAGGGTTCTATTGCCGAAATTCCCCACAAGTCAGTTACTACAGGTTGAGTATGAAACAAAACTTGTTTTAGGTGAAAATTTGAAGTTTGTGATCAAATGGTGAAGAATAATTAAATTCTGACACACGATTTTTTTTTATAGATCCCTCATTCAACTAACCCCGAAATGGTTTGGAAAAATTCGACATTATGAGGAAGTTATGGTCAGGGGAATATTCCAACACTTCTTAAGTATGATATCATCTGAACATGTCATGTCAAGTCGGGTTCAGCTGTGCATGCCTTCAGTTGAAATACCTTGTGATAAATAGAGCAAGTGATTTTTCCATTTATGCATGGATTAGAATAAGCCCAACCATAACTATGTAGAAGGATTGAATATGGCATGTTTTAGTTTGCTATTATGATAAAATAGTAATGATTTTTACTTATTTAAGTAGATGTAAAGATCGAAAGGGGGGGGGGGGGTGCGCAATAGGGAGTACGCAGAAGGAAAGGAGTAGTATGTAATGGAGAGGAGTAGGATGTGCACAAGCATAGTAGGAATAGATGTAATATTCCATATTTTGTATACCAATGCTATGATTTAATACAAGTTTCGGAATTTTTCTATTGTGAGTTATTATGATTACATTTTGGATTTCATTTCACTAATTTAATTCACCTTTCTCCAGGCGTGGAAAGGGCCTACCACTTTTGGAACCAAGGTCATCGTTAGTTTAGATTCATAATGTTAATTACTCATAATGTAGCCTTCAATTTAAATGGGCTGTCATAATCCTCTAACTAAAACCATTCTGTACTTAAATATGAATGTAAGGTAGATTCTATTTAGTACTTAAATCTGAATTGGAAGATCTTGTAGAAGTTTTGTTATGATTTAGGAATTTGATTTTAGAATGTGTGCACTTATTTTTACTCTCTTTTAATTAGATTTTTTCAAGATTATTATCATAGATTTCTAATTTCCCTTTCGAATAGTAGTTAGTGTTTTCTCTTATATTTTTATTGTGGATAAGAAGTATGCTTGTAATCTCAGTTAGTGATAGAAGTTTTGGTTCATTTAGGATAATTTTCAGGGTTGAATGGGATAATTAATTTAACAATAAATCTCAGATTCTTTGGGCATCATTAATTTAGATTTCTTAAGGATTACTTTTAGAATTTTATGTTTTTAAGAAATTTGTTTGAATGCCTTCCTTTGATTAAATTAAATTAGAGAGCTCCATAGCTTAATTTCAATTTCGCATTCACTAGCTTCATTTAGATTTCGAGTTCATTATCTTAGTTTAGATTTAATCTTTATGCTTGTTTTATTTAGCTATTCATGTTTTGTCTTGATCTACAATAAAATAGAAAAATATTTGAATTCTTTAATTAGCATTTTATAAGTCAAAGTGATTTTACTGTTAAAATAAATAGTTTTTGAAATGGTTTGTTTTTGTACTTGAACAAAAAATTGGTTTATTACGCTAGTTTAGGGTAGATGCTCTGATCCTGAATTACCTGTGCTTGCACCTCGAAGCTTACGAGCCCTGGATTGATGATTTAATGTTGGAAATTATAGAAATATATTTCCATGATAGCATGTTATTATGATCACACTAATTAAATAACATATATTATGTGTGTAACCATAAAATAAATAGAATGAAAGGCATACACATAATTACTGTAATGCATATGACTACACTGATGAACTATAATTTACTACATATGTAACCATAATATAGAATTAAAGACATATAATTAACCCTAAATCTTAGAACAACCATGAGTCACATACCTTCATGCCAAGCATGCAAACTTTTATGATGATCTTCTCTAACCCCCCAAAGTCCATTGTTGCAACATCACTTTAACGATATGCATCTCCTACTCAATCTTATCCAACACATTAGCATCATAACATGCCAAATCATCATGATGACCTAACTTCATTCCATACCAAATGCACAGCATGACCTAGTATATCATAACCTCAACCATACCAATGAAAACTTGACCATAGCCACCCACTTATTATGTATTTAACTAAAAATTAAAAACCAATGCATGTTCAACATATGACATCACACAAGCAAGCATAAAGAGACAATATCAAATCATGACCAATTTGTAACCCTAGCGTAAGAAATAAATGCATGTACAATATGTAAGCAAGTGTGCATGAAAAATACATGAGCATGAGAAACACATAACTAGTCATACACTCATGACAACGTGTTGACAACAACACCACCAATATTTCCATGGTGACACCACCGCCACCATGGAAAACACAGCATGGATTCAAAAATAAAATACGCCATAGTTATGAGAAACACATATGCAACCAACAAAAAAGCAATAATAACACATTGCCCATATAATCCAAGGGTTGAACCATGCTTTGACAGCGCTTTGTAACATCCTCTTCCCACATCTACCCAAGTAACCGATTAACCAGGGTAAACATGAAATGAGAGGCTACTATAATGATATTCAACCTCCTAGGTGACTGTTGGAGAGGTAAATCCCCTCTGCGGATAGATGCAATCCCACTAGCCCAAGAGTGGGTCTAACAACCAAAAAAGTACGCTACGATATCGATTCCTAGTTACAAAATACAAAGCTATGATGGATATATTACCTTAAGTCCTACACTGTTGTTGTCGAAGAAGAAGTGCTGCTTCCCATTCCTAGCTTGACAAATCACAATATTTTCATTCACCGCATCCGGACACCTGTACATATGCAGAGAAAAGCGACGACATACAACGTAATAATTCAAACATGTAACTATCAATTAGTCGGAAAATATTGAATCAAATTTCATTACACAAATAAGCAATACAAGGATGGAACCCATAACATAGTCGAGTATATATTAAAATACGAAATAAATATTACAACCGAGTTCCGATGTCGCATTCTTCCTTCGGCAGGGCTTCCAGTGGAGCATGTCTCACAAAGATTGTCAGGAATTTAGACAAGGCTCTCTCTCTTGCGAGGTTCTCCTTGGCTCTGCTCTTAATAGTCACTCAGCTATAGTTTTCTTCCCAAATGTTTATCTAGGTTGAAAATAGAGAGGGCAAGATTTTATAGAGGGATAAGGAGAGGTTAGGATCCCTATAATCATGGGGGAGAGTCCTATATCTTAGGAAGGTTCCATGAGAGGTGGAAAACCACTTCCTAAACAGGGAGATCCAAAACCAAAAAACCCAACCTCTTTTTGATGATTCATTCTGAAGTTGTTAGAATCAAACTTATGCCTTTTATTTTTAAAAAACATTTCCAAATAGGCTTGGCACGGGAAATACACAGGGACAGAGTGCCAAGTGGTGCAGGCTTAGTTTAAATTTCCCAAGTCGACGCGAGTGATGAACTGGTTGCTCGTGCCAATACCCAAACATATGTTTTTAGTAATTTTATGAGGAACTTTTCTGCAGGAGAATTCTTGCCCTTATGTAGAAGGATGCCATCAAGGTGTTTTCAGGACATTTTACTATTCACAGGTCACAGGAATAGTCCTCCAATGTACAGTATGAGGGACTGCAGGGACAGTGACAAAATTTTGTGTAACAAATGCCCCCTAAAGCATGAGGTCCGAGAGAGAGGGAGGGGTGAAATGCTTTATGAGAACGCGTTCAACTGAAAACATTGTTGTTGGAAGACCCACGAGTACAAATACAACTGATATCTCTAATACATGATATGTGGTATGGGCGCAGTCATCCATAATAAAGTGTACAAAAACCAATATCCAATGTATGGATGCAGCCATCCAGCAAAATAAGGATCAACAGGTAGACTCAGGTATGGTCACAACCATCCATTCAAAAGAGTCATGTATTAAGTCATAATAATCTACAAAGAACCTGTAGCCTGGATTTCATCAGAAAAAATCTAGGGTCTTGTGCTCCATCTCGACTCGCACAAAGTACAAGTTTGAGCATGCAAATAAATGAGCTGAAGTCAAACATGCAGGAACATCGTATGATTACCAGCCAATGATGAAAACTATTAACATATGTGAGAGAAACCACCAATAATGACAATGTCTCTCAAGGTACAAGAGGTACAATCTATGGAATGTGAATAGTGATCTGACGTCAAACACCCATAGAGTCAATCGATCGAAGGCCAATGATGAAAACCTTGCATTGAAATGCGAAGAACCTACCATTGAGGCATGAAGGCTTCAAGGTACCTGAAGGGAGTCTCTAGATCAACTTCCTGGATAATGAGTTGGATTCGATAGGAATGGACCTTGATTGAAGGTGGGCCATAATGTTTCCCACATCATCGATGCGAGACAGAGGAACATGTTTTTTATGAATCAAGACCAACAAAGAATCAGAGGGAGGTTGAAAACTGTAGAGGCCAAATTTTATTGAACATATCGGCGGCACGACACTGAATTTGGTAGTATTTGACATCAAGGGATCTGAGGTCATGGTGACATGCAAAATAGCAGATGAGTGGTCAAAAGAGATTACCCAAACTCAAGGAAGCAAAGTGTTCTTGCAGATAACAAGATGAGATGTCCCCAACCCAACATGAATGTAGACAAGTGTCATGTTCAAGAGTGACATACTTCCAACACGGCTACGATTTTGGTTCCATTTTCCCCCACCATTTCTGGAGAGTACCCCAATTATTTTTGAAAAAAATCTTGAAGGGGATAACATGTGCTTGTGATGTAAGTTTGTCCTTCAGACAAATCCAACCTAGTACATTTTACGAGCCCTAGGAAGGAGAAACTCAGGTAATGTCATTGCGATGGAGTCCAATGTCATCAGCTTTTAACAAGTCTGAAAAAGGAATAACTTGACATATTTTAATATTTAGAGAGATTGAAAAGAAGGCGGAAAATAAAAATCCAGCAGTCCCTTTTTGTAAATAGTCCCTTAGATATGAAAAGGTAGAAAACTGTGTCGAAGAAAACCTCCTAGTCGTGATAGGCTAGGGTATTCCTTTTTCCTAAATAATATATCCCAGCCCGAAAAAGGGGTAAACATATACTGGGTAGATATTTCTTCGTAGCCAATTTAATGAGCTCAAAATGACAAGCGACTCAACAATATTTTCAGTTTTAGAGATTCAGGAAAGAGCTGAAATTTTACTCCTCCTGGAGGAATGAGTGGTATAAAGGGTAGCAACTAGTCCTGATAGTGGTGGAACTGCTCAGAACAAGTAAAGGTCGAGAGGCTGGCTAACAAGACCACTCATTGTAGGGTTCCTTAGGAATGGGTAAAAAAACCAAATTAAGGCCTATGATCAGCCAAGCAGATAGTGACGATGGAGTGAGAAACCCAAGGCTCATCTGGAAAAAACAGGCTGATAAAATGGAAATCACAAGAGGTAAAATGGGAATGGTTTCATTTTTACATAAGCTTGCAATTAGGAAACTCTACTTCAAGTTGGTTTCATTTTTACACAAGCTTGAAACAAAGATAAAATATTCTTAAAACTTGTTTGATTTTTACACAAGCGTGAAATGGAAACAAATTATGCTTGAAGTTCGTTTCATTTTTACATAGGCTTGAAACAAAGATAAACTATGCTTAAAACTGGTTTCATTTTTACACAAGCATGAAACGAAAACAAACTATGCTTGAAAAAAGTAAGCATGCCCCTAGCATGGTGAATCAATTTGATGTAAATGCCCCCAAGCTTCAGTTCATATAAAAGGCAAATGGAGTGAAGGTTCAAATTATGAGATCAAGAAAAAGACTCGACTGGGATTTTACGAGATCTTATCAAAGACTCAAATTGAACAGGAACGTGTTTCATTGTTTTAATGAGGTTGACACATTAAAAGAACTATCCTCAAAACCTAATTCATTTTTTAAGTGAGGTTGACATAGAAGATGTACTATCCTGAATGAGCTTGTTTCATTTTTTAAGGAGCTTGACACAAGAAAAATGAACTCTGCTCCGACGAGCTTGTTTCATTTTTTAAGGAGCTTGACACAAGAAAAAAAAAATGCTCCAACAACCTTGTTTCATTTTTTAAGGAGCTTGAAAAAAGAAAATGAACTTTTCTCTGACAACCTTGTTTCATTTTTTAAGGAGCTTGACATAAGAAAACGAACTCTGATCTGAAGAAAAATCATCACGATGAATAAGAAGTCATGGCTTGCAAGAGTTCCGCACCGGATGGGAGAACAACATCTTGGAAATCGGGACCCAATTCCCCCAGCATACTATGCACAATGGTAGTATCCCTGATTGCGGGCACAGGATAGGTAGCCACATTATTAACCTACAGCGGGGAGTATACAACCGGTGGATAAAGACCCGAAAGGGATGATGGTGGACCAAATTTCATGCCAGGACCAAAGAATCAAAGCTGATCAATGGCCAGGATTCGACCTTTGTGCGAAAAGTAGATCACACGAAAGAGGGAAGATACAACTGCCCCCATGACATAAGTATAGTCACTCCCCAAGAGTAAATTGAAATCTAAGGGGCCTAGAACAACCATCACGTCTATATGGACGATTTTCCCTCCAAAAGTAATAGGAAACTTCGGAAGGATCCCTAATGGTTGACCGGTTCCTCTGTTAAAAGCTAACATATTATGGATAACAAGCATAAGAGGCAAAGAACCAAAATCTTGCCAAGTAGTTGAAGATAGAATACTAACAGATGTGCCTTCATCTATTATAGTGCTAGGTTGAAACTAGATCAAAGTTTTGTACCGTTATCTCAAAAGGCACATAAGATGGAAGGAGGTATCTGGAAAATCGACCCGAATCAAAGGAAGCAACCAAACTACTTGGGGGGGATACCATCGAATTGAGATGGTTGTCCCCTAGTGTTACCAGAGCGAGAGGAGCATCCTCCGAGATGTCCATCATGGGAGTAGGAGGAGTAGTTTCTTAGACTACAGGGACATAAGAATCTTTATCTATGTTCGAAGAATCTGAAGAAACAAGAAGAACATGGGGGGAATGAGACCGACTCTCAACAGAAAAGAACTGATGCACCATAGATGGGGTCAGATCAACTGATTCCTTGGCCAATGGTTGGTCAGGAACATATTCCTGAACTCAAACTTTTGGGGGAGCAGGATCGAACAAGGATGTCACTTGACCGATCGTGGAATCAACTAGTGAAGGACTCGAGGAAAGCTTCCGGTAACTGGCCGGAAGGCAGGGTGCAGAAACAATAGGGTTTTCCAACACTCTTTTGTCTTCATCCATGTGCAAAAAAAGGTGAATGGGGTGATGCCCTTCACACAACTTACAGGGATTGGTAATCTTACCTTGTTTTTTATGAGTCTTACCAGTACTAGTTGAAGATGTGTTAAGAATATGACTTCTAGGAGAAAATAGCGGGTAGCCGTTGGGCCATGCTTCAAGTACCTTGGGAATACTAGCGCAGTCTCGAAGAAAATGGTTACCTTTGTAGAGCATGCAAGGGAATTTGACTTTTCATGGAAGCTAGATGCTTCTGAAAGGGAAATATTCTTAAGTGTAGTAGCTGCAGTCTTAGCCTCTCGCTCATCTAACTTCTTCTTCTTAGCCACCTGGTTACTGGAGTCCAGAATTTCACGAGGCAAAGTAGAAGAGGAGGACGAAGAAATAGGCGAAGAAGGGGAGAGGTCCACCTTAGAAGCAACCTGATGTTTTTTAGGTGGAGGAGATCGCTGTACAGTGGACGGAACACTCGGGACCACTGAGGTTGAAAATAGCCATACAGGAAATCCAATAGTTAAACCAGGTAGGGACAATGTTTCCATATAAGGAGCACCAACATTCCCAAAAGTAGGAAAAGGACCAGGATTCCCTTCGGAAGGGATTCCTGGGTTAGTGAACTCTGGAGACGTTTCCATCAGAAACAACTTTTAAAACAACACCCTAAGGAAACTAACTTTAACCAAGAATATTTCGTAGGTAATTAATTTTTAAGACATTGAAACAAAATTCTATCGTTTCATATTTTAAGAGTCGATAAATAGGTAAAAGGTGACTCTATCACTTTCAGGTTGGAAACGAGCATGAAAGGACAAGTGCTCGATGATATTTTCAAATTTATGGAGTCATTAAACATAAAAAATGATTGCTCAGGTAGTCTAGGTAGAAGGGTGTACCAGGTTCCCATGAATTGCCATAAGTCATTTCATTTTACAACTTGGTTTGAGTTCAAAAACTTTTCTTCAAAGTTTGGGTTTAAAGAACTTTTTTGGAAGACATTTTTTGGAGGCACCATGATTTTTCTTGGACGTATGTACGTGTTTTGTGTTGAAATAAATCTTTTGAGCTTCTTTGTTCAAAAAATTTTCTTCAAATTTTGGATTTAAAGAATTTTTTTGGAAGACATTTCTTGGAGGCAGTGTGATTTTTCTTGGAGGTATGTACGTGTTTTGTGTTGAAGTACGTGTTTTATGTTTTTTTTAAAGTGTGTTTTGGATTGGATTACGTATTTTTTACAAAAGATTTTTTAAAATTAAATCTTTTGTGATATTTTTTGTAATTGAGTTATTGTCTAATTTTTTGAAGGAAATTTTTTGAACCTCATACCCTATTATCATGGGAAATCGAAGAACTTGTGTGAGAAAATATGATCGAAAAAGAGACCCTGAGGAACGTAGAGAAGAGACGAGACAATATCACGAAAGAAACTTAGAAGCCCTCTAAAATATTGAAGAGGAAAATCAAACTCAAGCAGAAATTGAAGCAGGTATGTAAATGTAAATATTACATGATCTATTGATATATATTTAAAATTTTCCTAATGTAAAATGTGAAGCTTAATTTTTATTTGATGAACTAGTTTGAAAAATATTTTGTTTGATGTAAACAAACAGAGATATTCCTCAAAATATTGAAGAAGAAAATCAACCTGAAGTAGAAATTGAAGCAGGTATGTAAATGTAAATATTATGATCTATTAATATATTTTTAAAGTTTTCCCAATGTGAAATGTGAAGCTTAATTTTTATTTGATGAACTATTTTGAAAAATATTTTGTTTAATGTAAACAGACAGAGATACTCCTGAAAATATTGAAGAAGAAAATCAACCTCAAGCAGAAATTGAATCGGGTATGTAAATGTAAATATTATGATCTATTGATATATTTAAAATTTTCCTAATATTTATTGACATATTTATTAATTTAGTTATTTATTGAATATGTACTATTTTTTCGAATATGTACAGATGAAATCACTATCTATAATGAGATGTTAGAAAATGTCGACACTCACACATATGGAGATAAAAAACCTGACCATGTTATATGATATCGTGTCAATAGAATTTTTTAAAAGTATTTCAAAAATGAGCAAGTGACAGTTCAAGCTCAAATATTGAAAGGTCTCCTATCATCAAGGAAATTAAAAGAAGCGACGACACTATTGGGTATTTGAAAATCAACCAAAGATAAAAAATGAAAGAAGAGGTGATAAAAAATATGAGTAGTGCTATAGAGTCAATTAAGAGATCTAGAGATAAAGATGTTTCAAATATACGTAGAGGAATACAAATGGAAATGGTTTCACCAAGTACTGAAGAGAATCTTTTGAATCTAACATCTATGGCACGAGCACTGGGAACCTCGTGAAAAACTCTGCACAAACATCGAAAATTTCGACTGCAAATAGATGTAAATGATGAACTAGCTTGTTGGAGAGCTATTTGTAGGCAACCATACAAAGATAGACTTGGAGAAGATGTTAAAAAAATAATATATGAATATTGGAAGAACAATTCGCATGTTTCACTGACTGCAAGACATGTGATGTGAAGAAGAATAGCACGAAATCAATACGAAGAACATGAAAAACATCTCTTGGAAACCACTCAAATAGAGTTATTCAACAAGTTCAAAGAAGAGAATAGTCAAATTCAAGTTTCACTCAGTGCTTTTGTTCAACAAAAACCATGGTATGTAAAACCTATCACCGTACGCGACACTTGTTGTTGCCGTTATCATGTGGAATTTGAGTTATATTATGACACATTCCTTGATTTCGGTATAACATTATGGAAGGATTCACCTCCTCCTTCCACTATCCGTGAATTCATATCTCAAATTCTATGTGAAAGAGAAAGCGATGAACTATTTTACAAAAATAAATGTGTTGGTGGTAAAAAATGCGATGATTGTGGAAATTTGACTAAATTTCAAAACAAATATCGTATTGATATAAATGATCAATCATTGTCCAACATGAAAGTGAAATGGAAGAGATATGAATATATCAGTGCATCGATTCAAGGTGCAGATAGTGTTAAAAGAATCGAATTACGAGAAGACGAAATTTTTCTGATAGACTTTTTGAGAAAGTTTGAAGCAGAAATTTACAAATACACCAAGCATTCCCATAGAGCTCGATGGCAAGACTTGCAATTCAAAAAATATCGTGAATTTTTTCCACCAGGGACCATTTTGTCAGTGATTGATTTTGCAAAAAACTACACATTTGTTCCACAAAAAGAAATTCAGAGTGAATACTATCACTCTGACCAAGTCTCCATGCTCATCCATATTCTATATAGACATGCTGAACAAAATGTCGATCATATAGAAAGCACGAGTGAAAATTGACATATCATTTTTATATCAGTGACGATCGTACACATGATACATGTTTTGTACAACATTGTTTTGGAAGAATTTATGATTCATTCAAAAATCGTGGAATAAGATTCAATGAACATTGGATATGGTCAGACGGATGCACAGGTCAATTCAAATCTGCACGATCATTTTTTTGGTTGTGTTGTCTTCATAAGAAAACCTACATTAAACATTGTTGGAATTTCTTTCAGACCGGCCATGGAAAAGGAGAACATGACGGTGCAGGAGCATGCATAAAATGAGTATTTCGAAGATATCAAATGAACCACTCTGCATGTTGACTTGTGAACGTTGAAGAAGTTGTTCAATGGTGCAAAAATTCTCTAAGCCATGAGATTAACCCATCAAGAGAAGTGCGAAGGTACATTCAATTTAATTTATATTGGAAATCTAATTTTAAACATTGTACATTTATCATGCAATGATTATTTTTAATTGTATTTTGATATCATATTTGCAAATTCTTTTTCTAATTTTCCATATAAAGGTTTTTCTGGCATATTGGAATCGGAGACGTAAATAGATCAATTGGAAATGACGTTGAAACAATAAAAGGGACTCGAAAATTGCATTCAATGCAAACAAAGTTGTCCACAAATGTGTTTGCATTGGATAAAAGAAAATATTCTTGTTTTTTTTATGTTTGCATAGACAACACAAAATCCAATGACGTCTGTGAAAACAAAATGTATGTGAACGATTGGAAACATACAGAGCTAAATACAAAGGGAAAAATATCTGTTGCAATGTTTGAAGAAATGGAATCAGATGAAACTACAATATCATCCGATGGTGATCGAGTTTCTGATCTTGTTAGAGAAGGTAACATTTGAATTACTTTTTAATGATTTAAAGATCTACAAATAAATTTAAATATGCATAATTAAATGTTAAATTTATTTTATTGTGCAGGGGATGTTTTTGCTGTAATTGCGCCTATTGACAACGATGAAAATGTGAAGTATTATTTGATGCGTTGCACTGAAAAAAAAATGAAATTATTACAAGACTATAATGATCACGGATTTCAGTATGACAAAGGGTCTATTATACTGAAAGGTTATTTTTTCAAACAAACTCGTCAAAGTGGAGACTTTGTTTACTTTGAAGACTATGAACCTGATTCCATAAGTTGTCAGTATAGTCACTTGGTGTGTGAAGCACGCATAAAGTTGATAGAAGTTCAATCGAAAAGAAAAAATCAAAAATTAAGAAATGGAAAATGTCAAAATCCGATCATGAGCAGATTATTGAAGATGGAATTCCATTAGAATTTTTTTGAGTGAAGTGTCCAACAATTTATTATCTTTGGATTAAATATGTTTTAGAACTTCCAGTACTCAACTAAAAATTGAGTTGCTTATGTTATTTGTGGTTTGCACATGTTACAAATTGTTTGGGTACAAGCACGTGCTCTAGTATCAACTGAAAGTAGTTTTTTCTATACATGTGCATTGATGAAAAATATATATATATATATTCTAGACTGAAATTAATTGTTCTTGTATATGTTCTCCGACCATATGGTACAAATTATTTCACTTTATTTTTGTAAGGTCAGATTCGGTGCCCACATGGCCAGCCTCCAAGGGACGAGATAACAAGTGGTTGTCCCCACTTGCCCGAATCTCAACTTTTAAGTACAATTTTACTGTTTATGTCGGGCATCTTACATGATGTCCTAGTCAAAGATAAATTCTCTTTGTTTCAAGTTTCCAGTAAAAGTTGTCACCGAATGACCTACTCGAAATCTTGTAGTAAACACCATACCTTTCTCTCTTGCTCTCAATATTATTAGGTTTAATTATTATAACACAAAAAATGGATTCTACATTGTCAATAATTTTTTTCGCTTACACTAAAATCAATGAACACTATTAATCAATGTCTTTACAAGTAATGTACCATCATACATGAAATTATATCAAATTAGAAATCAACATATACAATGAAATCAATGGGGATTGTCTTGTTACAAGTAACATATTCAATTTACCATATGTGCAAATGTAGGTTGAAACCATCCAAAACTTTAAGTTTTAAAACCCTTTTGATTATATATTGTGCAACATTAAAACATTAAACATTTAATGTTTAAATTTAAAAATCACATGCAAAATGTAGATTGAAACCATCCAAAACTCGAGTTTTAAAAACTTCACATGCCATGACAATTATAATTCAACTATCCAACAAAACCATTTAACAGATTAAATATCACATGCCAAAGTTGTTTCAAGTTTCGGGAAAGTTGTCATAGAATGACCTCTTGGGATATTATAAATACTAACTTTGGCAAGATCATTTGGCATTCGGAAAAATTCGAAATGGACTGGCTTGTCCAATCAATTTAAAGTATCATTCCTGCTAGGGAGTGTAAAATATTCAATGTAGGTTGGTGAAGATGCTCACTCCTAGCTTGAAGCAGCTCCAATGACCAATTCTTTAATGAATTCCAATGCACTAGACTAAAGTTGGTTCAACCTACTTGGTTTTTCACCCAAGAAATTCCAAGGATGGACTATCTGGACAAACTGCTGAAATTGAGAAGCTTGACATGGAGATACAACAAGGTGAACAAAGACTTCAAGAACTCTTTATTGAAAAGGCTCACTTGAAGGAAAGAAGCACCACGTTGCAGGCTAAAGTTAAGAACATTGAAGATGAGATCAAGAGGGACTTCCTTGATCTGAAACCTATTGGTTTGAAGAAAGAAAATGCATATGATGGCACACTTGGAAAAGAAGAAGACCACACTATGATGATTGGTGCACTTCGATTGGAAGGAGTCAAAATATGTCAGATTGGAGCACTTAGGCAGAATTCGAAAAGGAAGGAGCTTGAACCAATTTAAGCAGACCTAGGATCGGATTGTTCTATGGAGCCTCATGAGAAGAAATATGTGAAAAGAACTGTTAGGCTGAAGCCTAGCTCGAAAGACATATTGGAAGAGGAAATGTTGAAGAAGATTGCGGATATAAGGCACAAGACAAGAAGAGGAATGATGATGAAAGTTACTTGGAATTGAGATTTGTGTTTACAACTGTACATGGGAAAAATTTCTCTGCTTTGATAGACACGGGGGCTACTCATAGCTTCCTAAGTCAAAAGGTAGCTTCATCTCTTGGAAAGAAGAAGGCTAGCATGGAGAAATAGTTGAGTGCTTTCAAGGTAGTCAATTCGGGAATGAAAGCAATGACTGGTGTCATGAAAGGCACACATGTGAGAGTAGGGTCATGGTTTGGAAAGATAGACTTAAGATTCATTGACATGGATGATAATTCTATGGTGTTGGGGCGAGACTTTATGGTTGTAGCACAAGCTATACCAATGATGGACCGAAACATTCTCTTAATTCTTGATGATCAATCTTAAACTATTTTGAACTTCTATTCTTATTGTCACCCTTAATATTTTGTCATCTTTAAATGTCAGACTATATCAAAAAAAGTATAAATCATAAATCATAAACCATTTAAATATTTAGCTCGAACTCTTGTAGTAAACACCATACCTCAAGTCTCTCTTGCTCTCCAATATTATTAGGTTTAATTATTATAACACAAAAATCGTTCTACATTGTCAATATTTTTTTGTGCTTACATGGAAATCAATGAACACTATTAATCCAATGAATTTACAAGTAATGTGTAGAAATTAAATTTGAATAAATCACTTATCTCATGAAGATTATTTGGCTGTATATCAATTTGAGATTGCATACATAACACATAACCTTCTTCTACAATTAATTGTCACATGCGGAAATAACAGAAGCGATCACACATCAAATCAATCACACATTAACTCAGTATGTATGGGGAAAGCCTATAGCTGAAAACCCCGCAGCTATTGTGTATATTATAATGGAGAAATCAAGTAACCAAACAAGTACAATACTCCTCACAAGTACTCAGTACTCTCTCATGAAGTTACTCACAATCTAGCTTGGTTTTGAACAAGTCTCGGGTTCAAAACACACCACTAACTGCCTTGCCTCTATTGCGCAATCATGGCCTGTATATGAAGAGGTTCAAGGTTCGAATCCCCTTGCCTTGATTGCGCAATTGTCATGGACAATTCCTCCAAGTGTAATGCAAATCTCATGCAAAACAAATCTACCAACTGATAGCTTTACTCACCCTTTCATCTACCTCTTCCACTGGTCTCCACTGAACTGATCATGCACTGTAGTGAACTGGAGTGTTCTTGAGTTGACTAATGAGTTAATATTTAGTAAATTAAATATTATTTAATTTACTCCACTCATATCTAGTTGATTAGTTAGTTAACTAATCCCAACTAGTTCAACTAAAACAAGCAGAACACAACTCCACTACTTGTCCCGTTAACTCCTCCAAAACTCCTGCCACTGAAGTCTAACTGAAGCCAACCATGCAAGATGCCATCAAACCCTAGGAACCACGTGATTCCTTGTATCAGTTGCATGAGTCACCTCCATGACTCAAACTGAAGTGCGCCAAGAGAGTAAACTGCTGTTTATAGTCAAAATATTATTAAGGGTAAATAATATTTGACTTCCATATTTTTAGGAGATCAGTCTAAAAATAGCCTGGGTCCTAAAAATTAGGGTCTCATCTATTTTAACCGACATGTCGCATACTCCAAGAATCTCCAAGTAGAATTCCCAAATTATGCTCCGTATGTCTAAAAATAGACATAGTCTAAAAATAGACTTTGCGCCAGAATTTGCCTGCGGGCCCACTTAGTGAAGGCGACTTCATTTCACTAAGCTCCATCATCTTGCTGCATTCTCAACATAATGTACCATCATACATGCAATTATATCAAATCAGAAATCAACATATACTGTAATGATATCAATGGGGATTGTCTTGTTACAAGTAACATTTCAATTTACCACATGTGCAAATGTAGGTTCACATTCTATCATTCATGTAGTTTTAAAAACTTCAGATGCCATGCTAATTATAATTCAACTATCCAACAAAAACATTTAACATTAAATATCACATGCCATGCCAATTATAATTCAACTATCCAACAAAAACATTTAACATTAAATATCACATATCAAATGTAATTCATATGACAACATTACTTCACATTCACATGCCAAAAGTACTAAAACCATCCAAAGAACACTTAAATCAATGAACACTATTAATCCAATGACTTTACAAGTAATGTACCATCATACATGCAATTATATCAAATCATAAATCAACATATACTATAATGAAATCAATGGGGATTGTCTTGTTACAAGTAACATTTCAATTTACCACATGTGCAAATGTAGGTTCACATTCTATCATTCATGTAGTTTTAAAAACTTCAGATGCCATGCCAATTATAATTCAACTATCCAACAAAAACATTTAACATTAAATATCACATGTCAAATGTAATTCAGATAACAACATTACTTCACATTCACATGCCAAAAGTACTAAAACCATCCAAAAATTAAATCAACTAAAACAAGCAGAACACAACTCCACTACTTGTCCCGTTAACTCCTCCAAAACTCCTGCCACTGAAGTCTAACTGAAGCCAACCATGCAAGATGCCATCAAACCCTAGGAACCACGTGATTCCTTGTGTCGGTTGCATGAGTCACCTCCATGACTCAAACTGAAGTGCGCCAAGAGAGTAAACTGCTGTTTATAGTCAAAATATTATTAAGGGTAAATAATATTTGACTTCCATATTTTTAGGAGATCAGACTAAAAATAGCCTGGGTCCTAAAAAATAGGGTCTCATCTATTTTTACCGACATGTCGCATCCATCAAGAATCTCCAAGTAGAATTCCCAAATTATGCTTCGTATGTCTAAAAATAGACATAGTCTAAAAATAGACTTTGCGCCAGAATTTGCCTGCGGGCCCACTTAGTGAAGGCGACTTCATTTCACTAAGCTCCATCATCTTGCTGCATTCTCAACACTCCCTCTCAGCCAGATATGGATTATCTGCAACCCCTATCCTGCCTCTGTGGAATTCGAACTTGCTCCTGGTGAGCGCCTTCGTCAGGATGTCGGCATCCTGATCCTCCGTAGGAACATATGAAAGCATCATGATTCTCCGCTGAACACAATCTCTGATATGATGGTACCTGATGTCGATGTGTTTGGACCTATCATGAAATACTGGATTAGCCGAGAGTTTAATGCAACTCTGGTTATCACAGTAGATCACTGTAGGCTCCAAATGCAACCTGAACAATCCTGCGAAGATCTTCCTCATCCAAATAGCCTCGCATGCAGCCAAGCTAGCTGCCATGTACTCGGCCTCTGCTGAACTGAGTGCCACGGATCTCTGCTTCCTGCTGTACCAGGAAACTGCTGTCGACCCAATGCTGAAAACTCCTCCAGAAGTGCTCTTTCGGTCTGTTGGGCTCCCTGCCCAATCTGCATCAGTGAAACCAGAAAGCTTCACTCCATCCTCCTGTCTGTACCATAGACCATATCCCGATGTGCCTCTGATATAGCGCAATACATGCTTGCCCGCCTTCCAAAAGAGCTTAGTAGGCTTAACCATAGCTTGCGAAAGCTGGTTAACTGCATAGCATATATCGGGTCGAGTATTGACCAAATACATCAACGACCCCACCAACTGTCGATAGACAGTGGCATCCACTACCTCCTCGGAAGTAGCATCTCCCTTCCTCCAACCTCCAGGAAGAGGGGTATCAATAGGCTTGCAGCCCTGCATGTTGAACCTCTCTAGAATCTCCCGGGCATACTTGCCCTGAGAAACAAACAGTCCTCCACTGCGCTGCCAAATCTCCAATCCCAGGAAATAATGAAGGATGCCCAGGTCCTTCATCTCAAACTCTCGTGCAAGATCCTCCTTGCATGAAAGTATCAACTGCTCATCGCCAGTCAAAATCAGATCATCTACATACAGTACGATGATCAACGGCTTCCCCTCCACCACAATCTAGTACAGGTTTGGATCTGCCTCACTCTTGGAGAATCCAAGCCCGGTGAAGTAGCTGTCTATCCGAGTGTACCAAGCACGAGGTGCTTGCTTCAGCCCGTACAGTGCTCTCTTGAGTCGGCACACATGCGACTCACTGCTGAAGATCTCAAAACCTTGAGGCTGCTCTATGTGCACCTCCTCCTCAATAACTCCATTGAGGAACGTAGTCTTCACATCCATCTGATGAATGTGCCACCCCATCTGCGCTGAGAGAGCAAGGATCGTCTGTATGGAAGAGTACCTTGCGACAGGTGCAAAAGTCTCCTCATAGTCAATCCCCTCGATCTGTGAGAAGCCACGGGCGACAAATCTCGCCTTGTACTTCTCCACACTCCCGTCAGCCGCCTGCTTCACCTTGTAGATCCATCGCGAACCTACAACTGATTTCCCAACAGGTCTTGGGACAATCTCCCATGCACTGTTCCTGATGATCGAATCATATTCTTCGATCATGGCATCAACCCATGCGGGTTCCTCCACAGCTTCCTCAAAAGAGGATGGCTCTCTCACAACACATTGACTCATAAGAGCCATGTATCCAGTGTACCGATCCGGTGACTGTCTCTGTCTGCGCTGTGCTGTAGGTGGTCCTACAACCTTCTCTGCATCTCGAGCTAGTCGCTCAGCTTCTGTAGTGCACATGCGCCCTCTGATGGTTGGCACTGCATGGGTGGTTTCTTCCACCTCCTGAACTTCCTCTTGTGGCTGATCCACATCAGGAAGCTCCTCCTTAGGAACTAACAGCTCCTCATCTGCATGCAAGTGTAGCTCCCTCTCAAGCGAACACTGCATGGCTTTCTCCTCCTGAAATTTTATATCCCGTCGCACAACAGTCTTGCGACTGTCTGGCACATACACCCGATAGTTGTGAGGTGTATCGGTGTACCCCACAAATATTCCAACTTCAGCAGTTGGATCCAGCTTCCTCCTTGCATCCTTCGTCACATGCATGTAGACAGGAGATCCGAAAATCCGCAAATGGGAAATATCAGGCCTCTTGCCAGAATAAGCCTCCTCTGGTGTACTCATGCCAAGAACCTTGTGAGGACAATGGTTCTGCACATACACTGCTGTATTGCATGCCTCGGCCCACAAGTGAAGGGGTAGGCCCTGATCATGCAACATCGCCCGTGCAGCACCCACGATCGTTCTGTTCTTCCGCTCAGCCACCCCGTTCTGCTGTGGGTTATGGGGTGCGATAAGCTCTCTCCGAATCCCTTCTACGCTGCAGAACTCCTTGAATTCAGCCGAGATGAATTCACCACCGTTATCACTCCTTAGAGCAATCACCTTCTTCCCCAACTCCTTCTCGACCAGTGCTTTAAACTCACAGAACTTCGCGAATGTATCGCTCTTCTTCTGCATGAAGAAGATCCAGCACTTTCGAGAGAAATCATCAACAAAGATCACATAATACATGTTCTTTGTTGTCGAAGCAACTGAGAAAGGACCACACACGTCTGTGTGAACTCTCTCAAGGATCGTCGTGGCGCGACTATCCTTCTCGTGAAAGGTGGCTTTCACATACTTCCTAAAGTACACCCCTTGCACTGATCTGACTGCGCAAGAGTGCCCTTAGGAAGCCCAGTAGAAATCTGCTGCAGAATCTTCAAAGCTCCATGGTGAAGGTGGCCCAATCTCCTGTGCCACAGTTCGCCCTCATCATCTCGGCTCACCACTTCTCCTGCCTTGCATGCCATAGCTGCGCAGCCATCTACCTGCAACTGATAAAGGTTCTTGGTCCGAACCCATATCTTCTGGGTCTCTCCAGTAGTCTTACTGCGCAGGAAGGCTTTTCCTTCACTGAAGACCACATCATACCCCTTATCCTCCAACATCGCTACTGAAATCAGGTTCTTCTTCAATCCAGGTACATTCATGACATCCTTCAGTATAAAGGGTTTACCAGACTCCCTCTGAAAGGATATGGTACCGATACCAGTCGCACTGTATCTACCATCATCGCCCATCTCGATGTGCACACCCAAATCTTTGTCCTCCAGATCTGAGAACAACTCCCGATCTCCCGTCATATGAAATGACGCACCGTTGTCCAAGAACCACACCGATCCCATCACACTTGAAACCAAGCATGCAATCAGTGAAAAGTCAAGCTCGAACTGTGAAGCCAAAGCTTCTCCATCTGCAGATCTTCCAGCTTGCTTGTTCTTCTTCTTCTTTGGACAATTGGTAGCATAATGTCCGTGATCATGGCAGTGAAAACACTTCACTTTCGCCATATCCTGCTTCTTGCCCTTAGCTCCAGAATGAGAGGTTTTCTTACCCTTCCTTTTCTTAGCTTTGGACACCAAAGCGCAGTTTTCTTCATCAGCTCCCTTTGATGAAGATCCATCTCGAGTAGTCCTCCTTATCTCCTCCTGCATGAGATCCGCCAAAAGGCGCTCCCATCCCGGCAGCTTCTCCCGACCATTGACACTATCTTGATATGAGTGCCAAGCCTTCGGAAGACCAAGGAGAGCCAGGTCGACCATATCCTCTTCATCGACGGTAACTCCCACACTTCCCAGTTCATCTCTGCATTGAGTGAACTTCGTGAGGTATTTAGCGATACTGTCGCCCTTCTCCATCTTGATGTTCCTGAGCTTGTCTTTGAGCGCCGGCTTCCTTTGGTCACTCTTACTCTGGAATAGATCCGTCAAAGCTTTCCACATTAAATATGGAGTAGCCTTTCCATGCAGGCTGGATACAATATGATCCTTGACGCCCTCCAACGGGATCCTTCGACATTTCGCGATCTTCTTTTGCCATGCATCGACCAAAGCTGCATCAGTGGGCTTTGGGACATCCGCATCCACGAACTCCTTCAGACCATTATCTTCTAACACTGCCTCCATTCGATCCTTCCATGCAACATAGTTCGAACTGCCTTCAAGAGCATATTCGAGTCGCAATCCATTGAAAGAAGACATCTTTCAACACTGGCACCAAGAAGAACAACCTTCTGCAAAATTCGAATTCCAAACTCCAAGCTCTATCGCTTCCGATCTATACTTGAAAACAAATTATTTCCAAATCAGAGATTGACTGCAAAGGGCATTCACCGGATCTTTCACCTTACAAAGAAGGATGAATATTCCGGAGGCTACCTGGCCCGCATGCAGACTCTGTCCGAGGAAATAAGTTTGCAATCACCGTAATAGACTTCGACAATTAATCTCGCTCCGATACCATGTAGAAATTAGCCGAATAAATCACTTATTCACTGAAGATTAACCTGGTCATATATCAATTTCGAATTGCATACATAACACATAACCTTCTTCTACAATTAATTGTCACATGCGGAAATAACAGAAGCAATCTCACATCAAATCAATCACACATTAACTCGGTATGTATGGGGAAAGCCTATAGCTGAAAACCCCGCAGCTATTGTGTATATTATAATGGAGAAATCATGTAACCAAACAAGTACAATACTCCTCACAAGTACTCAGTACTTTCTCATAAAGTCACACACAATCTAACTCGGTTTTGAACAAGTCTCGGGTTCAAAACTCACTGCTGACTGCCTTGCCTCTATTGCGCAATCATGGCCTGTATATGAAGAGGTTCAAGGTTCGAATCCCCTTGCCTTGACTGCGCAATTGTCATGGACAATTCCTCCAAGTGTAATGCAAAACTCATGCAAAACAAATCTACCAACTGATAGCTTTACTCACCCTTTCATCTACCTCTTCCACTGGTCTCCACTGAACTGATCATGCACTGTAGTGAACTGAAGTGTTCTTGAGTTGACTAATGAGTTAATATTTAGTAAATTAAATATTATTTTATTTACTCCACTCATATCTAGTTGATTAGTTAGTTAACTAATCCCAACTAGTTCAACTAAAACAAACAGAACACAACTCCACTACTTGTCCCGTTAACTCCTCCAAAACTCCTGCCACTGAAGTCTAACTGAAGCCAACCATGCAAGATGCCATCAAGCCCTAGGAACCACGTGATTCCTTGTGTCAGTTGCATGAGTCACCTCCATGACTCAAACTGAAGTGCGCCAAGAGAGTAAACTGCTGTTTATAGTCAAAATATTATTAAGGGTAAATAATATTTGACTTCCATATTTTTAGGAGATCGGTCTAAAAATAGCCTGGGTCCTAAAAAATAGGGTCTCATCTATTTTTACCGACATGTCGCATACTTCAAGAATTTCCAAGTAGAATTCCCAAATATATACATTCATGATGCAATCTTCATGCAGAGAGCCAACTAATATCAGTTCATCAAGGATTGGAAATCCTTCACCATCAATGCACATATCGCAAGTCTAAAATTTCATTGGTCAGTGCCAACCAAGCCAAGAAACTGACCAGCTCTAGAAAGAAGTATGTTTTCGTATTTTTAAGATAAAATCAAAATATAGAAGAGTCAATGAGAGCAAAGAAATCCTTGAAGGGGTGCACTATGGAACAAATACAAAAACTAGAATAGTTTCTATAAGCATACAGGGGAGTGGTCGAGCTTAAAGGGATACAACCCAAGAGGGAAGTGGAGCACAAGATCCGACTATTGCCAAAATCTATGTTGCCAACGATTAGGTTATA